>JAUCBJ010004395.1:0-50639 GCA_032718475.1 Nemertoderma westbladi | reverse complement strand
TAATGTAAATAGAGCCCGAGGACCCTCTAAACAGTTGTGATATATCCAAATTGTGACGGGATCAGAGGATCCCGACCGGTTGAGTTTCAGTTACGCGTCAGCGTCACCGGGCAATTGAGAAAAAGAGTAATAGATTGTTGTCGTTCCAGTATTGTTAATAAGGTCGAAATATAATATACGGTATAGGATATGACAGCACAGTTTAGATGACGAGATAAACCAGGCTAAGTACCGGTAAATATCACGATTGGTGACGGCGGTGACGGTACAGAAAGTGTCACCGATCTGCCCTAGAAGACTGAGATGAACTGACCGGTACAAGTGCGCTATGCAATGATAATATATACATTGGATTATCCTACAGTCTCCTGGCCTCTGTACCTAGCGGATGCTCTCCTCTCCCATTGGTTGTATAGCCCATTCTCGCCTCCACCTCTGTGGGAGTGCTTCCCCCCCCCCCCGCTGCTGTTACTTTCCCTCTCCAGGAGGTTTAACCTCTGACCTCCCTTTGTGTGGCCCTTTGGGGTTTGTTGTCCCCGTTATTGGTTGTGTGATACGAGGTTAATTGGGATTAACCTCGTATCCCCAATATTGCTAAAAGGGCGCCCTTCCCAACTTTATGGGGTTGGTGAGGCGGAATTGAATCCGCTCACACAAATTACTAATATTATTTTAGATATCCGGTTTATGCCAGCCTACGTAGGTAGGTGGTACATATTTTATCGTTTATCAATGACAATATACTGAAAACTGCACCAACTCCTGGAAATTAATTACACAATGTCCCATAAAATAGTGTCAATGATAAGTTGACAACAAACCTAAGTTACTGACTGACTGTGATTGGACGCAATCAAAATGCATTCCCCTCCAGGAGAAAATCGACGTAAATAACTGCTAATTACTCCCAAAAATAAAATTGTAACCTGTTCTATTGAATATAGTTTATTGTTTTGATTATAATAGAATAGCATGCGACTGCAAACTGTTCATTTCCCTTAATTGATAATTGAGTAAGAATTTGCATCAAATCCCCCCCCCCCTCCCGTTTCATGAACGCATATCTGTCTACGTCTACTATAATAATACACTTGAATTATCAATCACCAAACCTCCGGCTCCGGCTCCGTCTCCGGCCGGAGCTCATATTGTAACCCGGAGAAACCTCCGGACTCCGGCTCCGGATGAAATTTTAGCTCTGTCGCATCCCTAGTACATACATACATACCGGTAATACATATTATTTACTTTCAGTTTGACCTTTCCAGTAATTGGTTTTTCTATTGATTTGTACGGGTGCCATAAGCATTTAGCTTTCTTTACCCTTAACTATTACATTAAAGCAGAGAAGAAAATGCGTATATAACTAACTACACAAGTGTATTTTCAATGCACAACAATGGCAGTTATTTGGTCTATTAGCTGGTTTCCTCTAGCAGTTACCATCACCCCATCATCATTATGATGATCTAAGGACATGCGTAGAACATAGTCAACCACAATAATGAACAAGAATGGTGCAAGTGTGTCTCCCTGGAGGATGCCCCATAACACTTCAAATGGTTCTGTGTCACCGTCAACAGTAGACACAAATGTTGTCGAACCATCACATTGCTGCAATAATTTCATCAGGAATCCAATATAATGAAAGTATGCTGAACATACGTGAGCGAGAGACTGAATCAAAGGCCTTGAAGAAGTCAACAAAGATATCAGCCAGATGCCTGTCCTTCTTTTTTGATAATTCTTCAATTATCATTCTAAGTAACAGAGGCTCCATGGTCCCACGACCTTTACGGAACCCATTCTGATTTTCACGTAGCAGTCTCAGAATGGGATCCCTGATGCGATTTAATACAATTATATTGTATGCAGCATATATTGTACCATAGTGTGTTAGGTAGCCGTGGTCAGCAATAATTGTATTATTGAACAAGCGTTAACGTGATAGTGAGCGAGCGAGGGTGGGAATGAGGCACTCCAATACACATGGAAATACTTGTAGAAGACGAAGAAGAGCTAGTAAAATGATATAGATTGCAAATTATTATTAGGTTGACTGTAAGTAAACAATTTTAGCGATATATTTATATATCACGTTGGACAATATATTATTATGAAACAGGCGATCAAAATAGACAATAATCTACACAGTAAGTAAAGTTGTATAAGTTGCACATTCCACATTGTTGGGACAAATAAATTTAAAAATACAGCCGTACATAGACATAAAGGAGAAAAAAACCTACATCCAGATAAAACACAATCACCATAATATAAGAAGATCTTGTAATAATAATATCCAATAACGTTATTAAATAGACAAGACACCTCACTCAATATAATATTAGTTATTGCATGGGGTTAGGAGATGATATTATTTAATTAGTTTCACGAGTTTACGGTGTGTAAAGGATAGTTTAAGGCGATCGCGAAAACTATAAGTAGAGCAAAGAGGGAAAAAATAACAATAAAAAAACTTGGCCAAATGGAAATTTGTAAAAATTTATCCAGTTCGGGATACCCCCCTCAATATGCCGCTTTTATTTCATGGTACAGTTTACCACAGATATATTTTACTCTTCACCCTGTCTTATTGATGATAACACAGATACCGGTATCATACTGTAGTGTACTCAGCCAAGGTGGGGGGGGGGGGGGGGGGGGGGGATTTCTGGGTAGGTGTAAAACGCGGATCCGGATTCCAAAATTATCAATTAAGGGAAAGGGGCAGGTTACAGTAGCACGTTATTTTAACCAAAACAATAAACTAAAGTGAATAGAACAGGTTATAGTTTTATTTTTGGGAGTTATAAAAATGTAAAAAAAAATCGACTTCCGTATAGGGACAATGTTAAATGTAGAATCCGGATCCGCGTTTTAGTCTGACCCGGGATTTCTACCATCCTTATGGTAGAATACTTACTTCCCCGTGCAAAATACCATATGCTACTATACCAGGGGGGGGGGGGGGGGGGGGGGCTGGGGGGGGGGGTCTACATCAAAAAATAGGTAGAGTAATCTCTGAAGCTATTTCAAAAAGAGGAATGAGTAAAGACGCCACATATTTTACTTACAACTTTTCTACAGAATTAAAGAGTTCGTTAAAGTTAAGTGGCAATTTTCGATTTAGCTTAACTAGATTTAAAAAAAAAGACTAGAATACGTAATCAAATACAAGTTTTTTTATTCATATCTCGTCTTCTAATTTCACAAGTTTGCGTTCGTTGATTAAAGACTCTATATAGACAGTCGACATGGGGATAAATATAACGATGTAAAAATATTCAATTTGTATTGACCCATTTTTATCAGTGAGTGAGGGGTGTTGTACGTGTAATGTCAATGTCAATGTTAATATAGTGGGGAGTGAAATAAGTGATGTTAAAATATATACAGTTACGAAAGAAAATAAAGTGTTTACAATAAAAAGCTGTTGAAAGATTAAAAGTAAGCAGCATATTAGAAGTAGTTTACCTTGAATGAAGTACTAGTAGGAAGTAGGGTGAGTAGGGTTATATAGAGTGAGTTATTGTAATGGAAACAGAAGTAGGACGTATGAAAATATGACAAATGTAAATTAATGGCCAAAGTCAAACAAACGGTAATATCTAGACTAAATAAAGGAATAATCAACTACTAATTATTGTTAATTAATATAGGTACATAAGATGTATTCGAGAATTATCGGTGATAATTATTAATAATTATGCATATTGCATCATTTATTATAGCAAAATACAATAATTGAGTTGAGGAAATTACGCTAAATATTTTGGCGAACTTGTCGTGATATAAAACAATTATTACCTAAAGAAACAAAGTACCTTAATATAAAAGCTGTACATAAACATTACACAACGGAATACTAACAGTAAATATAATTAGCGTTAAACAACAAGCTCCTCCGAAAAATCAAAGTCACAAAACTAATTATGGCACAGAATCCAAAACAAACGCGATATATTAAGCTCTCCGATTAAACAATAAAAAATGAACCAAATTAAGTTAATTTATGATGTAAATGAAATGTGCAAAATAATCAGTAATTATTACAGCAGAAGTCCCCCTGGCCGTCGTAATAATACTTAACTTTAAATTGTGCAGAAGTCCCCTTGGCCGTCGTAATAATACTTAACTTTAAATTGTGCAGAAGTCCCCTTGGCCGTCGTAATAATACTTAACTTTAAATTGTGCAGAAGTCCCCTTGGCCGTCGTAATAATACTTAACTTTAAATTGACATTCTAATATGATAATTTCATGCAGGAATGTCAAGAAGTGCGCGTGGATTGTTTACTGTACCGGATGTTAATGTCTACCGGATGTTATCTACCATCGACTGGAGACAACAAAGTAGAATGTAAATCTAAATAACTCAACTCTGTAAGAAACATTTATCCTCTGTACCAAATAAGGACATGGATCCTGTGTTCCAAATAAGGACATGGATCCTGTGTCTCAAATAAGGTAAATGGATCCTGTGTACCAAATAATGACATGGATCCTGTGTTCCAAATATGGAACATGGATCCTATGTTTAAAATAAGGAACATGGATCCTGTGTTCCAAATAAGGAACATGGATCCTGTGTTCCAAATAAGGAACGTGGATACTTTGTACCAAATAAGGAACACGCATCCTGTGTTCCAAATAAGGAACGTGGATACTGTGTTCCAAATAAGGAACACGCATCCTGTGTTCCAAATAAGGAACATGATCATGTTAACCAAATAGGAACATGGATCCTGTGTTCCGCATAAGGAACATGGATTCTGTGTTCTAAATAAGGCACACGGATCCTGTGTTCCCAATAAGGAACATGATCCTGTGAACCAAATAGGAACATGGATCCTACGTTCCAAATAAGGAACATGATCCTGTAAACCAAATAGGAACATCATCAATTGTACCAAATAAGGAACATGGATCCTTTGTACCTACTAAGGAACATGGATCCTGAGAACCAAATAGGAATATGAATCCTGCGTTTCAAATAAGGAACAATGATCCTTTGTTCCAAATAAGGAACATGGATCCTGCGTTGCAAATAAGGAACATGGATCCAGTGAAGCAAATAGGAACATAGATCCTGCGTTCCAAATAAGGAACATGGATCCAGTGAACCAAATAGGAACATAGATCCTGCGTTCCAAATAAGGAACATGGATCTTGTGAACCAAATAAGGAACATGGATCCTGCGTTCCAAATAAGAACATGGATTCTGCGTACCAAATAGGGAACATGGATCATCTGTTCCAAATAAGGAACATCATCCTGTTAACCAAATAGGAACATGGATTCTGTGTTCCGCATAAGGAACATGGATCCTGTGTTCTATATAAGGCAGACGGATCCTGTGTTCCAAATAAGGAACATGATCCTGTGAACCAAATAGGAACATGGATCCTACGTTCCAAATAAGGAACATGATCCTTTGCACCAAATGGGAACATCAATCCTTGGTGCCAAGTAAGAAACATGAAACGTGTGTACAAAATAAGGAACATGGATCCTTTGTACCTAATAAGGAACCTGGAATCTACGTTCCAAATAAGGAACATGATCCTGTGAACCAAATAGGAACATCATCAATTGTATCAAATAAGGAACATGGATCCTTTGTACCAAATAAGGAACATGGATCCTGCGTTGCAAATAAGGAACATGGATCCAGTGAAGCAATTAGGAACATGGATCCTGCGATCCAAATAAGGAACATGGATCCAGTGAACCAAATAGGAACATAAATCCTGCGTTCCAAGTAAGGAACATGGATCCTGTGAACCAAATAAGGAACATGGATCCTGCGTTCCAAATAAGAACATGGATCCTGCGTACCAAATAGGGAACATGGATCCTCTATTCCAAATAAGGAACATGATCCTGTGAACCAAATAGTAACATCAATCATTTGTACAAAATTAGAAACATTTCTGATTCTGCGTTCCAAATAGGGAAAATGGAACCTTTCCTACATTCTCTTCCCTATAATGAACCAGGTAAACTGTCTATTGATTTCTCCTCTGTCCTTCCCTCTAGGAACCCAGACATTCCCGTTGTGTAGGATAGCTGTGATCCCGGGGACGACGTATCGTCTGTTCCGGAGGGACTGTCCAATGGCAACGGGGGCAGCGGTTTGGGGGGCGGTTTAGGGCGGATGAGTGACGGGGACGTGTGTATGAGTCTGATGGGCGAGGCATACATTCCGGTGGCGGCCGCGTTGGTGGCCGCTCGGAGACTCTTACTGCGCGCGACGGGGTCCATGGCGACTTCGGGACGCTCCCCGGAGCGAGGCGTCGACGGCGATCGGGTGAGCGTCTGGGATCCGTCGAGAGGGGCGTCGCCTGGGGGGACGACGAGGTGGGCCCCGCCCGGTTGGTGGTCCAGCACGAGGTCCGGGGTGCTCGCACTCGCGTCCCCGGCCGACGGGTTGCCATGACGACGTCGCAGAGTGGCCTCGTCGTCCGGTGGGAGCGGGAGCTCCTCGGTCGGTTCTACCGGCGTTGAGTGGCGGTTGCTCCGACTCTCGTACGACGAACAGGAGGTTTGGCGCAGCGCTTTAGGGGTGGCGCCGAGTCCAGAGTCTACTGCGTCGCCCTCTGTCGACGGCGACGATAACTTGGAAGACGACTCACTGTTGCTGTAAATAGTCAAACCAAAATAATGAAATTATTATACCAGTACAAACAACACAGTTGCACCACATCAACCATTAATCACACTCAGCACCCAATCTCCTCGCGCACATTATTCTACCGAATTAGGGTGTGAGAATGTCTCCCCGTCCTGCCAACTCTCCAGTGGAATGAACCCTTCAATAAGCGCTAGTATCCGATCCGCACCGCGAAATAATAATAACCTGGAATCCTTTCACTCCATCCAACCTGTATGCGTCTGCCCAAACTCTACATTCCCAGTTGCTAAACCGCTAGGCTTTCTATTGTAACTTTTGCCTATCATTATCATATCACCTGTGTCAAAGTGTTTACACGGCATCCCGATCCCGACTTTTTTGGAACGGGATCCCGAAGTATAAATAATGAAATAAATTGTTTAACATCTGATAAATAGTTGCACCAAAACACGAATTTATTAATTACAACGAATTTGCATATCAGTAAACCATCCACAATTAATTTGTAAAGTAATTTAATATAAATAAATCTTACTAATATTTGTAAATATTTAATAAGTGTAAAATGCGTTGCCCAAAACCTGTTTAATACATACTCTGCAACATTATATTGGTATCTTTAACGAAATTTAATCCAAAAATTAGCAATCGGGATCCCGAGAGTGTGAATCCCGGTACCGATCCCGGAAATCTCGAGAAGTCTTAGATCGCATTTAAACACAAATTAGAAGAGAACCCCTACCCCCTCCACCATAACACTATACGTAAAAGGTCATCCTTTATGATAACCCAAATTAGAAGAGAACCCCTACCCCCTCCACCATAACACTATACGTAAAAGGTCCTCCTTTAGGATAACACAAATTAGAAGTACCCCCTCCACCATAACACTATACGTAAAGGTCCTCCTTTATGATAACCCAAATTAGAAGAGAACCCCTACCCCCTTCACCATAACACTATACGTAAAAGGTCCTCCTTTAGGATAATATTTATTCCTACCTTGATTGCCTAATTCTATGCGAACTGGTTACGTAATTGGATGGCGCCAATCCTTTGGTACTGCCCCGCCTCACCAGGAACCAATCAGGGGATTCTCGGCTGATTAAACGAAGTTTATCCCCTTTCAGGAAGGTCATCTCCGTTTCGGTCCTAGCATCGTAGTCGTATAGAGCGACCACGGAGCGTGGGTAACCCAAAGCAGCTTCGTCGGAGTCTGAAGGGATACAGAAGTAAGATAATAAAGAGAGATGATAAAACTATTCAATTAATATGAAATGTAATATAATATTCATTGCCATCAACACTCCCCAGCCAGTGGTTACTATAGTCATGATTCACTAAAACTAACCATCCCCGCTCTGCGCACAACTCTCTTCGTCTGATATACTTTCAGTTTCTCGAAATACCGCGGTTTCCTCCAACGCTTTGTGATACATTAGACCGTCCTCGTGAGGGAATATAGATAAGCTGAAGCAGATGAATATCTTGACGAGTTCAATTACCTGAAGAATAAAAATGAAACTGATAAATGGGACCGATCTAGAACTAAATTAATATACTTATTAAATATATATGGCGACGACGGCGGCGGAGTAAAACATAGTTTAATGAAAGATTAAATACAATGGAACCCTCCGGGAAAGACAATAACGAATCTCGAATATCAAATCACAACACTTATGCACCGCACACGTGACTTGAATGTTTCTATTGAAAGTGAACGTTTCGATACGAAATGCTTTAAAGGGACCATCCAGGGTGCACCTCTGCCTTGCATCCTTAAATAGTACCGGTAGCTAAATGAGTATTGGAGATTCCTCTGGGGAGTATTAGTTCTGGGGGGACCGCACTGGAAATACGTCGTTAGACTTTGAGCGCAATCCGCGGCCTTACGGCCGCAGTAAACTTTACTTTATTTTTACTAACCTGTGACTGATATAGCACCATGTCGTGGTCCTCTGGTACCGGCATTAAATTGGGCCCAAAGCAAATGGCTAAATTATAACAATCCATCATATTCTCATCGACGAATTGAGTTAGATGATGCAGGAAATCGAATAGATACCGCATCACTATCATCACGGGCCGCGGTAATTGGGTAACTAAGTGATTCAGTTCTTCTACTGCGTCATATTCATTTTCAAATTCTAAAACAAAATGTAAACCCAATGAGCTTCAATAACATAATTCTGTAAAAATAATTACTTTTGGCAATCATTTTTTTAATAACCTAACAATTATTTTTAAAATATTAATTAAATATTGCATCATTATATTACGAGTTCATGTATTATTTGTATACCCGGGAGAAAATTCCATTATGTAAAAAAAAAAAATACGACTATCGACTTAACAGAATAAATTAATATTATACAATGTATTATAAATATGTACTTACGAGCACAAGATATGAAATCTAAGAACAAATGTTTAGGGAACAGAGGTTCATCGAGTTCTCTAAAGTAGAGTTTGAGACAATCGGCAACGCTATTGATCTCAACTTTATCTTCAACGTCAGCCAGAGGATCATCCCCCCTCTCGAAGGCGCTCTTCAGTTCCTTTATATCGACTTTGGCTCCGGATACACGGAATATTCCTTGGTGCTGCAGACCTGTCGAGAATAAGTTACATAATAAATATACTAATTGACGAGAACAAAAGAGATACTAAAATGAAAGTTCTAAAGCCTTCACATTTAAACAATCAATTAACATTTTGTTTAGCAATTAAATAGCCAAGCGCAGATGCTAAAACATCCGTATGGTCATCCGTATAGTTCCACATGGTCATATCTCACATCATATCTCATCTAAATGCATGTTTTTACAGATTTGGAATTCTTGCAGTTTTCCGTCGGTACCAAAAAAACAATTTTAAAAACGTAGCTAAAGACTGTAAGCGAAAATAAAAAAATTATGTTTCGCCCATCCAGTAAGATGCCGGGAAGTCAAACTATCTCTATTTCCAATAATCTCATTGCGATTTGTAGAAAAAAGGAATGAGGGGTGGGGCGTTGTACCTGCTAGCAATGTTGACCATTCCAATTTCCAAGAGATAGTGTTAAATAACACATCATGAGAAAATTTATATACTAAAAAAATCCGAAATGAAAACAACTTATGTCTGAATAAATTATTCATTATAAGCAATACGTAACTATCTATTAATCTAATAATTAATCTGGTTTCTATACGCTGTGTATGGCATCAGCTGATCAGTAGTTTATTCAACTAACCTAGTTTAGATAGCACGCGGATACAGCTGAGAACGACCAGCGGAACCTCTTCCTCTGTCTCGTCGATGTACTCCAACAACCGGCCACCAAACAGTTTGGCACCCCGAGCCGACAGCGGCACTTTGGGCCGAGGGAGTTTGTGGCCCACGCACGAGGGGTGTCGCTTCGCTTTACCGTCCGACGATCCCTCCAACAACGCTTTCGATAACAACTCGTAGCGAGCTTGTAGTCGTGTGTAGAGGTTCCCATGTTTTGTGTATTCATTAAATTTCTACATAAAAAAAATGAAAATAATTATGTAAAATTACAATATACAGTACCACACTGCGAACTATTAACTCTTTAAGCACAATTCTAAGTGGCTAGGCTATTACTGCATTACACCATGTCCTGGAATATAATATAGTGTCGTTATTCAGGTACCTGGACCCCCCCCCCCCCCCAAATTTTTCTCCAAATCTTATTGAGATTGCATGAAATTTGAAACAGAGATAGTTACACCTCCCTCCTCCTTGCTGGGTGAGCTAGAATTTATATTTTTGCTTTCATTCTTTAGCTACAAGCGTTTGAAAAAGGTGTCTCCGTCGGTATTGCACCTGTTACACCGCAGTTATTCTTCAATCTTATAGCGATTTGTTGATATTGACGGAAAGCTGGCCATGCAAGGATTCCAACTATGTATCACAATCTGAATATCGTCGTAAAACAGCAGAGATATGAGCATTCTAAAGTTGCATGGTTTTACACCTGCGCAAGGTTATTTTATTCTAATTCCAGGACATGGAGTACGTCGGGAGTAGGGGTTCGTTCTAGAACTACCTGCAACTCTAGAATGTCATGTTGTGACATATAACCTTATCTCGAAAAGCCAATGAACATTATAATCGAATGCACACTATTTATTCAACCAGTTCTGAACCATGTACAAATCAGCCACCGCCAGTTCGTGCAATAATTCAGCTTATGTTTTAGACTAAGAAACTTTAACTTTTGTCTTATATTTGATTTGTGACAAATCATAATAAAACTAAGATATATATATAGCCAAGTAATTCATGAGTAACTTGATCTGACTATCCGCTGTATCTTAATTTAGCTGATCTATGACGCTCCGCAAACATAAACTATTATTGCTAATAATATAGTAGTTTCTCTATTAATGTTACTAACGCCTGGTGCCACAATTTAATAACGATCTAGTGCCATATATTAATTAACGCGCATAAGGTATCGATTGGCAACCCTTTCTATATGACACTGATCTATTTACCCTGATAAATAAATAACGCCTCAGATCGAGCCAGTTTATCCAAGGGTATTTATTAACCCAAAGTAAGTGGTGAAAGCGTTAAACCTTGATGAAAGTCCTATTTAATAATTTGATTGAGAACTGACTTAAGCTTGACTCTTTTAAAGAGTAAGTAATGCATGAGATTAATAATTGTATATTCATATATATTCAGAAGAATTTAAGCAACACTTAGGAATTAATTAGACTCACGAAGTGTTCTGATTTCCTGCACCCCTTTGTGCTACAGTTAACATAATGTGAGAAAGTTGTGTCTACGGGGGTACGGGGTACGGGGGGGGGGGGGGGGGGTGCTCAATTTAGTCCACATAAGAGTGTATATGTTATATATTACATCAGAATACAGTTTAAATGTTGCTTATAATACAATGTCGGTCGACTTTACCCTGGAGAGGATTCCAGTGCCCCTTACGTTATGCCCCAACCACCCCCCCACATCAATAGAGAAAAGTATATAGGATAGGCAAAGAAAATAATGGTGAATATTTTATTATCATATCAATATCACTAAAGTTATTTCAGCCTCATAAAAAATACTGAAGAAAAACATTTATTAAAGCTTCGTATACAATAATTATACCGGTCATGTAAAGTAACCAAGGTTTTCACAATCAGATAAAATCACTGCCTTCTGAGTCAATAAATATATCAGCTTCATTCACTAGCAATATATTTTAAAACCCAAAGCGGCCAATTATACTCATAATCAAATAATTATTAACTAAATTATCGAATAATTGCATAACAAATGAATCGATCTAAAACGCCGGACGTATGGTTTCATTGTGGCGGTTTCTTTATTATGTTATTTAGCGAGTTAATATTCCGACTGTCCACACTTTCCAACATTTCTTTATGATCGGATATTGCGGCGGCGAACCTTAGTAGATTCCATATGGGCTCGCCAGAGGCGCCCCCAGTAGCGCTACCCACCCCCGCCATAACATCTCCACCGGACCTAACAGTCTCAGTCTGGGCGTTCAAACACTCCAGTAGCTGACGTTTCGCAGTGTCGTAATCTTTGAGGTTGATATAGGCAAGTCCCAGGTTATACCGACAACGGATGAAACCGGGACGAAATGATAGCGCCTTGTTGTACGCTTCGATGGCCTCACTAGAACGGCCCCCATTGGCTAGAGTTGCGCCTAAACGATTCCACAACAAAGCGTCGGATGGCGTCTGAGTTAGAGCAGCTCTAAAACATTCAATTGATTTCTCGAACTCAGACATAAGATGATATAGGACCCCCAATCCTGATTGGATATCTCCATCTACCGTCTCCCCATTACTATTGGCTGCCTGAGTGTAAAGATCGTGAATTATGTCCGTGGATATTTGCGAGGTGTTGACAGCTCGTTGGCTCGCTATATCCTTGTAATCGGGATGTTTGGACAACCAGTTATACAAAGCTCCCAAGGCCAACCCCGACAAGGACTCATTTACGTAGCTGGAACTGAGTGTCTGCCAGGCGTCTAGGTCCCCGGGAGAGAGTTGCACACAACGACGTAACGCCGCTATCGCTTGTACGTCGTCCTCGTTCTGTGCCTGCGAGATCCCGAGGTATCGCCACGCCTCGCTGTGGTCAGGGTCCCGTTGGACGGCCAACTCGAAGAGGAGCACTGCCGTTGGCACATCGCCTCGTCGCAGTCGAGTGAGTCCGAGTCGGAAGGGATCGGGAGAGTTACGGAACGGGTTGTCGTCGGAGTAACGGTACGCGAAACGGAAGGTACCGGGGGAGGTGGACGAAGTGGTGCCGGGAGGGAAGCCGAATACCGTGGCGGCGACATCGGTAGGGGTGGGGGAGTGGTCGAGGGGCGGGGGGAGGTCGAGGGGTGGGGGGAGGTCATGGGAGACTTCGCGACGGAAGTCGTCGAGCCAGTCGTTTGAATCGGGGTCAGCGACTACGGGGCCTGGAGGTTGTCTAAGGACGAGTGTTGGTGGGCGGGAGTAGGGGGCAGGTTGGGAGTAGGGGGCAGGTTGGGAGTAGGGGGCAGGTTGGGAGTAGGGTGCAGGTTGGGAGTAGGGGGCTGGTTGGGAGTAGGGGGCAGGTTGGGAGTAGGGGGGTCGTTGCGAGAAGGGGGCAGGTTGGGAGTAGGGGCGAGGTTGGGAGTAGGGGGCTGGATGGGAGTAGGGGCGAGGTTGGGAGTAGGGGGCAGGTTGGGAGTAAAGGGGATTTGTAACAGTGCTGGTATCATCTACATCATACATCCAGCTTAATAAAGGATCGCGGAAATTTTCTACTGGCGGACGAGTATTTAAAACAACCGGCGGATTTACACCAGGTATGGAGGTGGTTACTTCCGGGGCATTTACCTCTAATGACGTCATACCCATGAGTATATCGTTAATGGAAAAGGTTCCGGTTGGATGAGCGTTAACCTGCTGGCTCTGTGGCTCAGACAACCTAGTCCCGCCTTGTCCAAGGTGTGCAGCCACTTCCATAAGAGGGTTGCTAGACCCACACTCAGGTTCAACCAGCTGTTGTGTCATACCAGCCATTGTTTATTGCTATGCCTATATAATTAAATTATTTAATTAATAACTTAAACTTTCCTTCAGGCTACCAATTAAGTTAAAGTTAGGAATTTATGATTGAATGAATTTCGAATTGATGGATATGAATATGAAACAACAAATATTTATCGATTGAATTTAAAGATTATTTTATTTCTTAAGAATAACCTAAGGAATTATGAGCAGCTAAAAGCCAACGAAATGTAAATTAAACGAGAAACATTCAAACAATTATCACAAGATTTAATAGATATTTGAGATAAGCAACAATAATGTAATATTTCCTGATTAAATTGAAGCATTTCCTGAGCACTTGAAGTGACAATATTTGATTGAAAACACATGTGTAGGGTTGTTGCATAACCATTTCCCAAGGCGGCTCAAGTTTAACATTGAACAATTAGTTTAAATAGTAATAGACCATCAGAAATATACCAGTAAACTCATTTTTTCCACTTCAATGCTTAACTCCTTAACGATTGTATGTTTCAAATACATCGAAATACCGGGGAAAAATATGTATTTATTTATACCGCGCCTTTCTGGCAGTATTTCAAGGCGCAATTTATTGAGTTAACTTTACCTCCCCCGGCAGTTGTACGTACAAACGTAGTTAATGATCGGAATAATATCGATTTATGTATGGCGATGGAGACAAAACGACAAGATACAAAATTTAATATAATACAAATACAAAAACACATACAAAATATTTAAAAATATAGTTATTGGATTATTAATATGATACAATTAATAAATATATAATTCACAAAACAACATAAATATCAGTTTAAATAAATAACCAAAAATGTTACTTTTGAATCGGAATTGCTTTTTAGACTGCAATTCCATATCACATTACACAACCTGTGCCATCCATCAGAGTAAAGCCATCATACTAAAATTAATAAACTTTATGATACTGTGAGTGACTGTTTGTACGAATGTTGAATATTGAGATTAAATAAATAATATTTGGTCCTTGTGAAGTATACCAGGTACAGTTACATAAAGGTTGAATCTAACCAAAAGAAAACACGAATTAGTATTGGTATTCTTCACATGAGCATCATATTTGGTTAAAGGGCCCGTCCATAAAGGAGACTTAGAGAAATCAGGAAATTTAGAGATTTGCATTAAGTTAAGCTAAAAATAAAACTACCCTATAAACACAGTTTATTCCATACAGCAGTGCGTTTTGTTTATATAAAAAATTATTGGAATGGCGGAGATTCAATATCCGATATTTACTAGAACATTCTTTATGTACGTCTCCTTAGTATATAGATCAACTACCGGAATGGAAAATAGCTAAACATTACTGTTACAGTAGACAGGTACTGGGTGTCTGGCAATTCAAGTTTAACGAATGATGTGCGAATAGTTACTGGTACGTCACAACGCGTACAAGCTACTGCTATATATCAATTAAAAAGCAAAACAAACAAAATGTAACATCAATATACTATATACAAATAGAAAATATAAAGTAACAAAATACAAAATTACATTTAATAGATGCATCAACACTAAGCAGTCAACGTACAGTACATATTATATTTACAGTTGATTTATTTGCGTTGCTCATGCAGAGGTAATACATACAAACAGCAAACACGTACTGTACACAAACAAATACGGTGTGTAGTAAAGGTGGGTAACTTCCTACACATAGGTCTTCATCCCGAAAGCCGGCGCGGTCGTAGGTTTACGGATAACACTCGATTTGATTTCGTCCTTCTTCTTCTCGAGGACTTTAACGATCGCTCGTCTATCGAAGGTGTTCGCCATCTCGATGGCCGACTTACCGAACGCGTTCACAACAAATATATCGGCGCCACGTTCGACTAACAGTTGAACCAGGGCGTGGTGCCCATTGAGAACGGCCACCATCAGCGGCGTCTTACCGTCCTTGTCTTTAACGTTGATTTCGGCGCCCCGATTTATAAGAAGTTTGGCGACGCTGACGTTGCCGCTTAGCGCGCAGCACCTTAGCAACGCGGTCCACCCCGCAGCAGTGTCTCTCCCGTTGACATCGGCCCCCTCCCCCAGGACCCAGTCGATCAGCAACAAGTTCCCGCTGTCTGCGGCCCAATGCAGCGCGGTGCTACCGTTCCTGTCCCGCGTGCTCCACGCAACCTCGTTCCCTTGGCAACGGGCGAGCACTTTAACCGCATCCAGTGCGCCGTTGTATGCGGCAATCATCAGAGCGTTCTTCCCGGAAGAGTTCTGTTCATTGGGGTCCATGTTATTTTCTAACATCATCGATATAATCTTTGTATGACCCTTAGCTGCCGCGTTCATTATCGGTGTAAAACCAAACCGATCGGGGGATGAAACATTTGTTTCCTTCTGTTCCAGAATTTTCGCAACCAGTTTAATATCTCCGCGACTAACGGCTTTCTGTAGATACTCGTTACTGAATGGTTCCTTAGTGGTAGACACGGTAACTAAGGCGCTCCAGGGACTCTCACTCAGGTTGTTAAGGACGCGCAATCTGTATGTGTACTCAGTTTTAGGCTCTAACCCATCGAATACGTGACTCTGTGCGTATCCGGTGTAGACAACTCCGAATTCACCGGTTTTCGGTTCCTGCTCCTGCACTGTAAACCGCAGCCTACCGTCACCTTTAGCCGCCACATCCGAAGCGACAGAGGCGGTTTTCTCCCAATAGAGTTCGATGGAGTGATGAGTAACCTTACCAACTACAGGAGGATCCGGTTTACCCAAGGGTTGGCCCAGCACTTCGTTATTATTCCCGATTATAATAGGGGTCGCCATTGACTTCCTATATTTTATGTACAGGACTACAACAGCTGACAGTGACAGGACGTGCGTTGGAAGCAATGTATGTACCTAGCGAAAGGTTTAGCTGTTTAGGATTTAGGCTACCTACCGGCTGACCCGTAGTACCGGTGTACCAAACTCAAATCCTTTAGAACCCACTCCTGGTGTAACAGAGAATTTTCACTACTCCAGGGTTAAATTCCATAGTATATTCTCACTTCCAGGGTGTATTTTCCCTAGTGTATTCTCACTTCCAGGGTGTATTTTCCCTAGTGTATATAATCCCCTCCAGTGAAAACTCACCCCTGCATTTATAAATTTTCCAATAGTGTGTTCCCGGTCCATTTTTTGTATCTTCTACTACTACAGTACCGGTAGTTTACTATATAGAAATCTACAGCATGTGTGGGTGACAGACCGAACGTAATCCATAATCAGGATCGAATGTAACATAGTTTTTACGAATCGAACGTAACCTCAATTATGTTACATTGGATCCTATAACTATGTTACATTCGATCTACAAATTACTAAGCTGGAATGTAACATACATTTATTTCATTTGTGTTTTTATTTCAGGAGTTAACAGATGAAATGCTTCGTTTATTTACAGGAAGAAACAGTTTGGTGATGGTGAGTACAAAACAAAGACACAAGACCCAATTAAGTAACCTGCATAATCTTTTAAATGTGTCAACTTTCGTTTATTGTTTTGGTTCCCCCAACACGCCTCTGTAAACTTTAAATAAAAGTAACCTGCATAATCTTGTAACATGTGTTAACTTTCGTTTATTGTTTTGGTTCCCCCAACACGCCTCTGCAACCTGCTCCTTTAAATCTATAAATGGCAATGTTACATTCGAGCATAGTAATTTGTAGATCGAATGTAACATAGTTATAGGATCCAATGTAACATAATTGCGGTTACGTTCGATACGTAATAACTATGTTACATTCGATCCTGATTACGTTCGGTCATGTATCCAGCATGTGTTTGTCTGTGTACTAGAGGTATCTGTTGTCTGTTCGCTTAACTGTATGTTTATATCGAATTTAAACTATATTGAAATTAATCATGGGGCAGTGGGGGTAAGAATACACTGACTGACTGAGGGGGGTTAAAATTCACTAAAAAATCACCTAGAGTAGTTTCACCCCCGGTTATAATACGGGTACCCTAGTGAATTCTAACCGATGGGGGAAAATACACTAAGGAATTTTAACCGGGAGGTGTATGTTTTGTTTTTAGAGGGGTGGAAATTTTCTGCTACACCATCATTTTAGGCCTACTGTTTTACCATGCTGCCATGTGGTAAAGTGGTAGGGCCTACTATACTGCACAAAAATATCAAGGACTGCAGACAGGGAAGCACATACGAGTGGGTGTTGAATTTCAAACAAAAGCACACGCTAGTCTTGGAATACTTGGGATTATCTTGTTTGGGGGCCTCCAAAACCACGCAGGTTAGTACAGGAGGAGGTTTCAGAGGCGAGTTGAAAGGAACCAAAACAATAAACGTGAATTAGGAATGTTGTAGAATACAGGAATAGGAAACCAAATTTAATAGGGCCTCCCAAATTTAATTGATTTAATTGATTATTTAAGACACTCAGTTTAATTTTA
Source organism: Nemertoderma westbladi (assembly GCA_032718475.1). Lineage (NCBI taxonomy): Eukaryota > Metazoa > Xenacoelomorpha > Nemertodermatida > Nemertodermatidae > Nemertoderma > Nemertoderma westbladi. The sequence continues at coordinate 32,531 of JAUCBJ010004395.1, read as the reverse complement.
AAGAATAAAATATAAACAGGGGGAACACCCCCTAGGTACAAATACCTAATTAGGAGTTATAATTAGATATATAAAATTACACTTACAGGTGGATAAAATACACATTTAAGTAGAAGGGCAAAGGCAACAGATAGAAGGATAAACGCTAAAATACGAACAACAACAATAAAACTACAAAAATGACGAACGAAATAAAACTAAGTAAACAGATATTATATCATCAAGTAAAAAAAAACAGAATTTGTTTCGAAAGTCATTGATCCTTTTTATAAAAATGACAAAAATATTAAAAACTATTTGTTAGATTAAATATAAATAAAAACAAATATAAAATAAATGTGGTTAATTTAAAAATAACTTAAAGTGAAAAAGTCATACAAATTTAGATGAACTAATCATTTCAACTAATCATTTTTAATCATTATTAAAAATACTATACACCATTTTTAAATCATAAATATGCCTACGTACTTCTAGAGGTAGTAGCTTAAGAAAATTCATTCTCTCCATGTAACTACCAGACTACGGAGTTACTACATGCAGACATGTAACCAGGCACCAGGTAGGCCTAACTGAGAATCAACATTCAGATGTGGATGTATAGACATACCGGACAGCCGGAACTCTGAAAAGGCTTGAGGCCCAGAGAGCCAGACCCCCAAACATGATTGATGAATGATGATAGAGCCTATCAGCCTATTTAATTTAAGAGATGTAATTTTATCTGTTTTTTTCTTACATACTGACATCATACTGTAATATTTGACAAAATTTTAATGTTTAATATACCGGTAGATGATTTTAAATAAACAGAATTCCATACCGAATTTCCCAGTTTCCTTCAGGCATTGCAGGTGCAGCATTGTACCATACTGCATACAGTGTACAGACATACAGCTGCACAGATACAGGAATATGCAGATCACGCGGTACTTTGTCTTGTCCGCGGACAAAGAAGTCCTACCGGTCAGCCGGTACCTAAAGTAACAGTAGGACTAAGCAGCTAAGTCAAGCTTGTCTTGTACAGTTGACAGTTCTGCCAGTCTGCAGTTGTAAATACTGACATAGTGCATACCGCAGTCCGCAGTACCGGTCTGCCGGTACTGACTGACTGAGTACCAGCAGACAGGCTGATGGGATGGCAACGGCAGTACACTGGTACAGCAGTACCCGGTGCGGTACCGGCTGACCGGTATCGGTACAGTACAGCATACAGTCCCAGCCAAGGACTATTTCCCCAGGCGCCCAGCGTATACACTGACACAAGCAGACAAGTCTTCAAGTATGGAACCTACGCGTGCGTACGGCATACTGCTGTACTGAGATTTTCGGTACAGTCAGATGGCAAGACCAAAGACAGTAAGACTGTAAGATGCCTGCTGGTACTCTGGTAGTGACTGATAATCTGTTATATTAATTAAGTAAAGTCTACACTTCAGCACTTCTCGTTCTACACACACACAACTGCACAACAGTACATCTGTACATCACATGCAGTACAGCAGTATGATCAGTGTTTATCAGACGATTCATGGAATACAGATAAAATGGCTGAATGGTTCCAGCGGGAAATTTGAACTCCCATCAGTTGTGTACACATTGCATTGTTAGTTGCTAGGAAACTTAGCTTAGATTTTAGAGCACCACTTCAACACATACATAACACCTCATGACTGGGGTTATCACAACGCACTAGATTTTTTTGCCTTGATTGTGTCCCCCTTATTCTATTATTATCATTATCATAGCTGCATAGTATCAATATTTTATCTGTATGTTTATGACATATTTATGTTTTGTCGTGTCCTTGTTTCCCTCTCAGCCTCTCCTGCTCATTCCTCTCTTCGACCCGGATTCGATTTACAATCCAAGTTTGTGTTGTTTGGAATTGATTTGATTTTTAATTGTTTGGCTACTTCCTGGTAATACCGGTTTTAAAGGCGGTCATGCCCATGCCCACCCTCGGCAATTTCGCCTAGCGCCATCACTGCGAGGGCTATACTGCCTTCACAGAAGCAGTTAAGATAGCGTTCAAGTGAGTTATTGTGAGCAGTGAGCGCTCACGTATGTTATCTTGATCGGCGATGGCTCAAAATAAAAAATATATTTCAAAAATTCTAATTGTCCCCCTAAGTGGCCCGGAAAATAATAATGATTGATAAATACATTTAAAAAATTGTATCGAACCAGGCGTAGTCTGAAAGATTTACCAAAATGGGTGCATTAAATGATTAATATGGCTTGTCACATTGCTGCATTGCTGATGATTTTTTAAATTAAAAAAAATATTATATATCATCTGGGACTATGAGCAGTAATATACTGACAACAATATGATACACTAGTTGCAGGCCTATACCGCTATATTGTTAATTGCTATAGTCATAGGCCGGGTGTTTGAAAAAGGTGGACTGGACACAGAAAACATGGACAATGGAAAGACCAATCACGGGCGATTTGCGTCACACAGCATGTCCACCGTTTTCAGCTTTGTTGTCCACCTTTTTCAAATTTGAATAAGGGACTGGGTTGAGAAAGAACAGGCAATGAATTGACCAATCAGATTGATTTGCACATTATAGCAGCTCTCTGTCTACGTTTTTCAAAAATTTCAGGTTTTTATGGATTATTATTGTTATTATTATCCCATACTTACTGTCACCAACCGAAGTTGTCGAAATAGGCCTAGTTCAATAATATGGGGCGAGCCACGAAGTCTGTGAGCTGAGCCTTACAGCCTTAGCATCAATATTGGAACGTCTAACTCATTACAGTATAAAGATAATTATAATAACTACCTATTGTACTGTGAGGGAAATGTAATATGCTTTATTTACCGTTCATCCCGAGATCTGTTATTAAACGACCGAGCGCAGCGAGGGAGGTAAATAAGTCCCCATATTTTGGGAGTGGCGGTCCGAAACCATAATTCAAAGTGGAAATGGAGGCCCAAAACCTTAATTAAAACTGTCATGTAACCCCAACCTTAAATATTTTGGATCCTAAATTCCACAAAATTTCTTAGATTAGAGCATCGGGACTTTAAGGTTATATGGTTACTAATGACAGTTTTAATTATTAGGGTTTAAAAAAGTAAAAAGTAAATTTTTTCAGCCGTTAGGCCACGGATTACGCCATGACCTACATAACTACTGTGGGGCGAGACACGTAGTCGGCGAGCCTTGGCATACGGTTCATATAGGGCAAATGGGGCATGTCCGTCTGTCTGTCCGTCCGTCTGTCTGGTAAATGTTTGAACGCGAATTTCTCTGCATCGCTGGTTCGGAATTGAACCAAACTTAGTAGGTAAGTAGTAGAGAGAAAGTTTAGAAAGTTTGTAAAGTTTGGTGAAAAATCATGCAGTCTGACGTCAGCTACGACAGATTATGTGGTTTTTAGAAAATGTTAAATTTCTCGGGAAGGCCTCATTTTCCTGAGCTGAAATTTTGGTGGCCTGTAGAGAATCATGAAGTCTATCTTTTACGAAATTGAAAAGTTAAGAAATTTAATTGGGGATCCGCTAGAGACTCAGAAGTAATGACATAGGCCTACCGGTACGGTACTGCTGTACAGTGCTGCACTGGTAAGTACGAAATTGCAGAATAACAGTTTGACTCCACCTAGCGGATTAACATATGATTGTATATCGAATGAATACATTTATAGCATGGGATATGGGGTCCAAACTAGACATGCCCCATTTGCTCTATATGAACCGTATGCCAAGGCTTGTCGACTACGTGCTGCGCGAAGTCCCCACGAACGTGTTATAGTAGGTCATGATTACGCACAAAGTCTGACGACTTATTTCCAGTGCGGTACCCCCAGAACATTACTCCCCACAGGAAACTCCAGTACTCATTTAGCTACCACTTAAGGATGCAAGGCAGAGATCCGCCCGTGGACAACTAAGCTGACTGGTTAACTAGTCTGGTACATGTCAAGGACAGATATATATTGTTCCCTGTATTGATATATCAGTTCCCTGCTATATTGTTATAATTATAATGTTCGGATATAATTATAACTGATACAAGCAAATAATAATAAAAATAATAAATATTCTTTACATTTTACTGATAGAAGTTAAGCCAAATCCCCCGACCCCCCCCCCCCCCCCCCCGTCATTGGCCTACCTGTCTGCAGTTATACTAACACAAGCGGGTCATTACCGAACACTTTGAAATGGCAGAATGGCTGCGGGGCGGGAAATTTGAATACGTAAGGTTAGCTGAGCTAGCTGTTATAACTTAAAATCCGATACACTGTTATCCCTCGATATACAAAGCATTCTTCTAAATGTCTGATGGTCTAGTGGACAATCCGTTTGTAGTTTATCATTAAATGTACGAGTTCAAGCCCTTGGATGGACTAAGATTTTTTGCTACTTCTCGTTAATCGTTTACAAGCCGATGCTGTTGATAAAACCGATTTATATTTTAGAGCAGTGGTTCTCAACCTTTATTGGCCCGTGGCTCCCCTACCGAGGCCCTCAACCCCTGGGGCCCCCTTGATGTTCAATAAATTTTGCTAATTAACTACTGTATGTTTCAGCAATAAGGGGCTGGTATACTACTAAAAACTAATTTTTCTATCCAACGCAGCCCCCCCCCCCCCCACGGCCCTGTGGTAGATAATAATAGACTTTTGTTAAGGTTAATAATATTAGCAGTTCAGAAGTGTATACACACGTTCGTGGGGCCTTCGCGCAGCACGAGGCCCAGTTATGAGATACAAATTAAAATTGAGCGACTGTATCACAAAATCAGGTTTTGAGAAATTTACCCACACCACCAATCAATCAAAGAAAGGGGGACAGTACGTGTTCACCCCTTTTAATCCCCCCCCCCCCCACCCTTCCCAACCACCAATAAATAACCGCGACATCTACCACCCACGGAAGGGTAGCACGAACTTATTTCCAATCGCACGTTCAATATGCAAAGCCAGATGGTTTATAGGAATATAATAAACGCAGTACTCGTATTCATTATAAGCCTCGTTGCGTTCGTCCTGTTTTTTATTTAAATATATTTCTTAAACGCAGGCTAGGACGTTCTTTATAATAATAATAACTAGGGATGCGATCAATATGTGAAGCCAGGTGGTTTATATAATAATTTAGTCAACGCAGTACTCGTCTTCATTATATGCCTCGTTGCGCTCGTCGCTTGTCCTGTTTTGTTATAAAATATTTTTCCTAAACGCAGACTGACGATCTTTATACAGTTATAACTATATGCGAAGTTTCGAAACTGTGCGAGTAACTGTTGATACATCTATGTGGATATGTGTGATATGTGGAGATGTGTGATACAACGCCAACGCATCTTATGCCGATGTAGTAATATGGGTATTGAAATAATATTAAATTAATGTACACTCTTAAAGCTGCAGCGAAAAAATGTAGCTAATTTCCTAGGTTACATATAAAATAATAATATTATTTTTAAGAACATTAATTTTACTACTTTGCAAAAATTCAATTAAAAAATAACCAGACATATACATTGTGGAATAAACTATTTCAGAAGCCTACACAACAGCCATGCCATGGATAGTATTTATGTTATGATATCTGTCATTCACCTGAGATAGCAATACAACATTTATAGTGAATTTAAAGAATGCTGTCTGGGCTGGAATAGCAATACTGGTTGTCTATTACTATTCCTCTCTGGTAAGTCTTAGCAACAACTCCCAGCCAGCAGCAGAGACTTGACCAATAATCATTCCCAGCAACTGGGAATGACACACACATCCCATCTATGTACCAGCATGTTGGCCAATAAATGAGCAGTATTTAATGAGAATAAATTTTTTTTGCCGTTTTAATTACTTTAGATCAATTAAAGACACAATTATTAAAGCAAATCACTTGAACTAATTAAAAACTATAATAGAATGGCGTATGGGGATTACATCTGTATAATTTTTAATTATAATTATTTAAATCTTTTACTGTAAAACAATTAATTTCCTTTAAAAGGCAGGTTGAAAATGGTGTTTTTACCGTAATAACTTATTTAACTAATTAACTGCTATTATCTTAGCTTCTCGAAGGCCACACGGAAATTCTACTTGGAAAATTTCTAAACTTTTGCCAAACAACATGTGTACCAAGTTTGGATAGATTTCATCAAAGATTAGCCGAGTTATTAACGTTTAAAATTGAACACGACAGAACGACAGGTTGATTAATGGTACCACTACGCTAAGGCTCACTCACTTCGTGGCTCGCCCCACATAACTGAATAAATACACATTTATGAAGAATTACAAATATAAATGGTCACAATTTGTTTCGCTTGCGATAGGCTCATTATATCCATAGTCAGATAGATGAGAGCAACGCGATGTATTAGTGGTTGGCTGTTTATTCTCTAAGCATCGTTTAATCAACCATTGCTCGCGCATGTCTGGCTTTAATAAACGGGTGGATTTAATTGCTCTTCGCTTCTTTGTTGAAAACAGACGCCGCTGCAATGTGTCTAATATTTCTATTACACAATGTGCAATAATAATCGTCCATACTCCATATATCACTTGTATCAATAACATCGGTAGGCCTACAGTCTGACAGTAATATTTACGACATCTGGATATATCCATGGCCTACTATATATACGGCCTAACAAGCTACTGCAGCCTCTTTAAAAAAAGAGGCCATTCATTTCAACAGTACAGTACAGTACAGCAGTAGCCTATTGAGGTGGCAGTCTGTACTGCAGTTTGCAGTTGGCTTACACTGATCTGTTCGTACATAACACAGTCTGACAGTACAGTCGTGATACTGTGGTAGGTATACCTGTATACAGGTATGGTATATATATAGCTGGGTAGATTGTTACTGTGTTATAGGCCTACTACTGCAGCTGCTACGCTACAGTGCTATGCCTTGTCGGACTGCCGGGCCGGATGCATATGCTTAATGCTGAACTATGAACTAGTATCGTTACTGTACGCGTACGGCTGTACGGCAACCGTAATGTACCCATAAACCTTTTGAGTGTGTTCTAAATGCTGAACTGGGCCTATCTGCCTATAGGTAAGACTGTCAACTGTATTGTATCAGTTATACTGTTATATATCAGATATCAGGATATGGTGAATAAATGTTGCGTCAGTGCATTTACCGTATCAGAATGATGAAATGGAGGAATTTCGCAAACTGGATACAATTTCCTCGATCACAGAGATTTCAGCTAAACATTGCACTAGCGGTTGGTTGTTTCGTAAAACCGAAGAAGATGTTTTATTTTATCACCTTTCACTAGAGGAAAGAATGCCGAGATTGAAGGGAGCAATCAGGATAGACAAGAATATGCATGTTTTATTGGAGTTAATGCAGCGCCCAGTGCCTCTACCATAAAGTCAGAAAGTGGTTCACATCCAATCACTGCATAGTAAAAGCGCGTCACAAATAGATGGTTTTGTTACTTATCTTAAGAATCTAGAGAACTGTGATTCATCGATTTTCGAGGAGTTGCTTCATTATCAGCATTATCCGAAACAGTCGAGGCCCCCGTACTCGCAATCAGTTATTCGGTACGCATTGATGTTACGATATATGTCACTTCAAGCCTATAGACTACTGCAGAGAGAAATACAACTACCATCATTAAGTTTGTTGGCAAAGCTTCAGGTTGGTGGAATTGATTCAGTCAAAGCATTGAAAGTATTGGTGGATAAGAACGTTGATAGGGACATTATACTTACGATTGACGAAATGGAGTTGCAACCTGAGGCTAGTTACAATCATGGCGATTTCGTTGGTGTTAATGACGAAGGTACCTTATACACTGGGATTTTATGTTTCATGGTTGTGAGTCTAAAGAGGGGCATACAGTATGTTGTTCGTGGCGTCCCAGTCGTTAATTTAATAGCTTCTTCTCTCTTAAAGGAAACTTTATCTGTGATGAATGATATATTCCAGATCGTTAAAGTTCGCGCTATAGGGGTGGATAATTGCCCTGTGCATGTATCTATGTTTAGTCTACTATACAAACTGTGCTTACCATTGAATGTCTCTGGCGAATTCAGTAAACGGGTTTAATCGTACAATGGTCGATCAGTGCAGAATACTCGATTACGACTTATTAAGAAGTACAAGAATACCGTTACAAAGAATAAGCAGAAAATTGATACGAAACTTAACCGCGTGATTTACTATCGGGGATCAAAGATTTATCTTTTATATGATCCAGTTCACATTATTAAAAATATTCGCAATAGTTTATTGAATGGAAAGATATTTAAATTTCCAGAATTCACATTTACTGGGTTCAAAGATAGAGTTCACCTACCTGCAGGTGAGTGTAGGTGGAAAGACCTATTAGACTTGTATGATGTTGATCAACATGATGCTTATCTCCGGATGGGACATAGTCTAACATATCAGGTTCTTCATCCCGGTAATAATAAACAGTCTGTTTCACTGGCCTTGGGAATCTTCGACGAAAAGACAACGGCGGCAATGGCAAGATATTTCCCCAATCGAAAAGGGGCTACTGAATTTTTGCGACTCATTCATAAGTGGTGGGTGATTAATAATTCGAACCAGCGATATCACCCAAATAATATATTGGGGAACACCGCTATAATGGGCGACCTCAAACCGCAGTTTCTCCGTGATTTGGCTGCATGGATCGATAAATGGCGATTACAATGTGTAAAGTGGAAGGGTTGTGGGTTGACACCTCAAACCAGTAAAGCATTCGTGTTAGCTTATTCAATCCCGCTAACACCCCATAAAAGTTAAGCCGATAAGCAATATTGGGTAATATTGGGCAATATACGAGATTGGGTAATCACCAACTCGTGTCACCCCAATAAAATGGGAAGGAGAAACACAATGAGGGTCAGGGGCCAAACCCCTAACCCAGAGAGAACAGGTGGAGTGAACGGGAACACTCCAAAGGGCGCCAACAAGGGTATCAACCAATCAGAGGGGGGACGGGGGAAAGGCATCGATTAGGTAGAGTAACAAGGCCAACCTGTGCAATATAGCCAGTTGGCAGTAATCATTTCATTCAGTTATCTCAGTATCATATTGGTGCTAGTTAGGTTAGTTAGTTTAGCTAGGGAAGGACCGGGACTTTAATTACCGTATCCCGCCTTCCGTATACGACAACATTATCCATATCTATGCTTATATCTATATACCCGTACAACCGATTATTATATACAACGAACGACACGAACTCTTTTTACCTTTCACACACGGCGGGGACGCGTGAACTAAACAACCGGATAAACCGGGATCCTTCCTGGATCCCGTCACAATTCGCACAATCTTGCCGGAGCGTTGCCGACTTGACTGATGACCTCCTAAATGATGGATATGATTATGTTCTACTTCGAAGAAACAATCAAGATCCAGTCGAGTTAAGGTTCTCCAAATATCGGCAAATGAGTGGTGGACGATTTCTCGTCTCACTCAGGGAAGTGAAGACTTCCGAACGTATTATTTCACTGTTGACATTATTAGAGGAAGGTATAGATCCCATCAACCAAATTCTCCAGGCGGAACCCATTGACTGGTCTCCTTTAATTGTGAAATTTAATGAGTATAGAGATACTATTGCCTCAGCTGAGCTTTCTAAGGAAAGTATGGAGGTAGTTCAGTATATTGCAGGATTCATTATTCGTAAACTGGAACATAAGAAAGGTGGAAAACTCATTGGTAGCTGTAAGGATTGTACAAATATCCAGTCTGTAATTGATAAAAATACATCAGATTGTAGTGGTTATTTCGAGGCTATTAATCGAGGCGGATTAAAGAAACCATCTACTGAGTTTTTAGAATCAATTGCGTCGTGTTTTGCAAGATTGGAAGTAATAGATTCAGTAATAAAAGATTGCGGTGTCCCCGTCCGTGCAGCTGCAATGCGCTTCTTAGATATATATGGCATATTGACTATGCTATCTTTATGTTCTAAACATAAACAATTATCGAGGTTGATTCACCGCACTATTATAAACGTGTACTTTAATAATGCTCAGAGACATTTTACAAGCATACGGCGTGAGCAAAGTGTAGCCCGATTTAAACAGCGGCAGAGGCAAAAAAATGTGTGATAATCTTAGATTGTGCTGAACTGTGTAATGTGCTATTATAATAATTATTATTGACCAAATAAATAATTAACACGTAATACAAGTAATAATTAGCAACATTTATTTATTTTAACCGGTATTTCAAATTCAAAAATACCCACACATAAAACGAATCTCTATACATACACCGACTTATAAGAGTTTGAAAAAATCACGTAATAGCCATCAAGCGGTGGTCCATGGAACTGGTGTGTCCATATTTATGTCTGTCTTTACAGGTGTTGTCCTATTCTACTTAAACTCCATATTTTTCACGACAAGGCTTAACACTAATATGTAGTGCTTTTATGCTAAGATTGCTGTCTTTGTGGCTCGCTCCACAATCGCTGATACTCATAACAGTACTTGTATGCTCAGATTTCCACCTGCATGGCTCGCACCACATCGCGGGATATGAATAATATTGTTACTGTATTCAAATAAGGACAATAATTAATAATGCTGCGAATGTAAATAATGGCCTCTTTTTTTTAAGAGGCCGCAGTAGCTTGTTAGGCCGTATATATAGTAGGCCATGATATATCCCTGTATCCAGATATCAAGCAGATAGCTAGATAGCAGATAGTCCTAGGCATAATACAGTAATACCGCACACTGCTATACTTAACCGGCAAATATTCGAATTTCCCGCCCCGCAGCCATTCTGCCATTTCAAAGTGTTCGGTAATGACCCGCTTGTATACTAACTACTACAGTACAGCACTGCAGTACCGCACCGGTCTGCCGGTACTACTGTACTACAGTACTAAGACTCAAGATTGAATTCAAACTGTCATATCTGTCATACTTCTTGCAAAGGCCTACTGGCTAGTGCCTGAGTGCTGTAGTGTCGTTCAAAGGAACTAATATCGCTTGGCTGTTGGGTGGTAATAATTGGTTTGCGTACTACATACTAGGACTAGCAGACTAGTGGAGGCAATTTTTTCACCCTCCAAAAAGGGCGTTTTTTAGGTATATTTTACAAATGAATTTGTATTTTACCCATTCCATATACAGATATAGGCCTACAAAACACATTTTTTTTCAGTAGGCTAACCCGTTATTTTGGTTTATCCCGGTTCCGCCTCGTTGGGTACAATCTTCGCCCGCGGGAAATCTTAGCCCGCTTCCAACCGTCGCCCGATTGGGGGAAAGGAGCAGATGATTACAGCTGTACAGGCACGATAGGTTACAGTTTACAGATACGAATTTTTCTAACCAAAACAATATTGCTCGCGGGCGAAGCTTTCTCGCGGGCGAAGTTTGCTGCATCCCGTTCCGCCTCGGCTCCACATCAAAATCACTACCAGTTGAACTAGGGCGTTGGAACAAGTCCTGAAGTCAGTGAGAAGAGCACGTAAAGTTATATAAAATTGGTTATATTATGTTATTTAGAGAGACAGTTGGACAGTGACGGTGCGGTGCCCTACAGCCCTATAATAAATATTTGTGTTTTATCTCGCAATTAGAGGGCCTAGCCAGCACATTGAATGAAATCACTTGTACGCAAACCAATTAGAGCGGATGTTTTTATTTATCATATTGTTTTAGTAAGGCTAACCTGTCCCTCTAATTTTGGTGAATTTGAATTCGCTCAAATTTGAGTCGAATTATCTATAGGCTAGGCCTATTCCACTGTTATCTTTATTTCGGAAGCTTACTTTACTACTATTGAATATCACAATGGCGCAAAATAAACCTAAGGCGGATATGACGCCAGAAGAGTTAGAGAAACGCGAGGAGGAGGAGTTTAACACGGGTCCTTTGAGTGTTCTCACTCAATCAGTGAAGAACAACACCCAGGTATTAATCAACTGCAGGAACAATAAGAAACTATTAGCGAGAGTGAAGGCATTCGATCGACATTGTAATATGGTCCTCGAAAACGTGAAAGAGATGTGGACTGAGACACCGAAGACAGGGAAGGGCCAAGCTAAAGCGAAACCAGTGAACAAAGATCGCTACATCAGCAAGCTGTTCCTACGAGGCGACTCGGTTATTCTTGTGTTGCGAAACCCTTTAGCCGGATAAACAAGCAGTACCGGCACCAACCTGTCAGTCACGATGAACTATACTGCAGTACTGACCGATTATACTAACTATATAGAATGCTGTTTGTATTTAGCATTCCGTCTACAATATGTTCCGGTCCCGGATTGACAATCGGAAAGTAAACTACCGGACATACACTGGTACCGAACTTCATTAGAAATTGTCTAATAGAATATAAAGTTTAAATATGATAAAGGTCTAAGTCATACTAAAGAATAGTCCTATCAGCTTTTGACCGACGACTATTTCTTCAGTACTTAGTACTGTATTATAGTAGTCTTAGCAATACATGAGTCGTTTTCATCAACCATACAGACGTGTCGTTGAATTGTCGTCGTCAGATACTACAGGGAAGTTAGATTGGATGCGATGTTACATTTATATTATTGAAGGAATGACGTTACCGGTACCGGTCTATATTAAACAACATAATATTTATGAGAAGTTAAGCTCAAATGCTATATCGCATATTATCAAGATCTTTTGAATGTAATGAAAATATTTATTTCATATTATTGCCCAAAATGATATTTGCATCCATAACCGCAGTAAAGTATGCATACAGTTACTACAGTTGTCCGTATCGCATTAAAGTCAATCATGTTGTAGCCAGTAACAGCACTGTTAGTTGCCCCCAATTAATATTTCCTCTCAATGTTAAATTACCAATTAAGAGAAAATAGCAGGTTACAGTGGCTCGTTAGTCTAACCAAAACAATAAACTAAAGTCAATAGAATAGGTTACACCTTTTTTGTGAGTAATAAGATAATTTGCGTCAATTTTCCCCTGGAGAGGGATGAATTTTAATTGCGTCGAAGCCGCCCCCCCCCCCCCCCCGGACGCCGTGGTATCAAGATGTGACCATGTATTTTCAGGTTAAACTGGGACATCGAAATAAAAATATATTTGCCCAGATTTATAAATGATATGATTTTGAACTGCAATAAATTGAGTACAAATTAAATATATTGTTTTATCAACTCTTAAATAATTGACAATATGAAACAAACGAAAACTTTTTCGTATTTCGTTTAGTACCCTGAACAGCTGAACTGCTTACATAATAGCTCTAAAATCAGAAGGTGCAACTTCAAATCCGTACCGTATTTCTGAGTGACAATAAAGTAGCAGCATTTGGCTCTACCCTTTTGTAAATAAGCTGTCGGCGTTGATATGTTCTCGAAGTATCGTACATAAATGCTACTGAACTGTATACACTACTATTAGTTGTACTAACTGTACACACATACCCCCAAATAGAATATATCCGTTTCCAAGCGATCAGCCCGCCTCTTTAGGAACATGGCGTCTTTGTTTAAGGGTTCACTCTGTTTGTCGTATATGTCTTTAAATAGACCCGACATGTCATATTGATCCTGGGATACCATTTGAGTGATAGCCGAATCTGTAGCCTACAAATAAACAAGAATAATAATGTGATATAGAATAATAATGTGATTACAAACAATTAGTAAAACCTACTTAAACATAATATAAATGATAAATGAGCGTCTATGTCAGATCCCAAAAGAAGAATTATTTATTGTCAGTAGCAAATCTTATTTATCAAATATAAAACATTAGAACAATAACGGGTTCAATCAGAAGTCACAATGTAACCAACAGCATTCAACCAATGAGAGAGAGAGAGAGAGAGGGTCTTAGAATAGATACGAGTCACAAAATACAAAAGTTACAGTCAACTGTTATTATTTACTTTACAGTTACAGTATTAATGATGACATGAATGACATTGTTGAACAATACAATCTATTGAATCCATTTAGAAGGAATCAATCATTAGATGCGAACATGTGCGAGTTGTTATCATTATCAGGAGGATATTTAAAGCTTACCGGGCCAGTGTGTGGGTGTTTCTCTAGATCGAAATTGAAATGATTCATGCAAACTTGGAATATGCCGCTAGTAGAAATTTTAGTCTAAAAATAACACAAAGTTTAATTTTTCCATATTTTCATTTTTCAACAACTCCCCCCCCCCCACCCCCCGCGTTACAAGTATTACAATATTGACCATTATTTTGGTTAATTATTATGCATTAGTTTAGATAATAACATGTTAATTTAGGTGCCTATGCCTAACTCATGGTTCAATTATTGATGTTATTAAGACGATACGTTAATATTATTAAAAGTGCTCAAAGAAAGTGCAAATTATTTATACTTTGGAATGCTCATTTAATTCATGTTACTAAATTTGAGGAATTCCACCAAATATTATACAGTTTTATATTAACAGCAATCGTTTCGTAGTGTTCTAAGAATATGAATCAATTACATTTGTTACAAGGGCTACCATCTTGCTTATAAAGTCAGCTTTACTTTACATTGAGTTTTTACACGAGCGAACGTGGTAAGGGATGGTCCTTAAAGTCAATAACGGTTTCTTACCTTTTTTAGGCTTTTTGACCCCTCGGATATGTTCCAAACTTAACTTTATATTAATCACAAGTGATTACCGGTACTAGATAATAATTGAAGGGATTTTTGTGTCTTACGAGGTCCGATGAATGAGCTAACAAAATGATTGAATACAAAAATAATCAGTTTATACGTAGGCCAAGGCTATAACTATAAGCTGCAGATACCATACTATGATACTATTAAAGCTTATTATAAGGTATTTTTATATATTAGCTAGTATTAATTTTCGTCAACATGTAAAGCTATTATTTTTATAATTCTATTACATTTTTTAAAATAGTTCAAAATTCATATACTAGCTAGTTTTTGTTATTTTTAAATTGTTGTTCTAGAACATGTTTGCTGGTTTATAAAAATGATTCTGTTTTTAGAAAATGTTCGTTAATCGTGAACAAAACATTAAAATATAAAATATAACAAATAGTAAATATTATATATTATACATCCTGTTAAGTAATACAGAAATTTAACAATAAAACAGCATATTGAACTTATATTAAACAAACAACATATTGTGTATAATGTACCTTTATCTCACTTCAGTCCCACGTTTCAATATTTCACTCACTCGCTCCGCTCGTTCGTGTAAATATTAACACTCGGGACAGGCGTGAGATAAAGTCCTACATTATACACAATATAATAAATAGTTATTGTTATTTCACAAAATTTTTGGTGCTATTCTATTAGCTGATAAATTTATTCATAATAACAGTTCCGTTGCCAAGACAACAACTGTGGAGCAATTTTAAATTGAATTTCATCTGAAGTTAATCGTCTAGAACTGTTGTATTCGCTATGGAATATGCAATACAGCTGATTGTATAATTGCCGCCTTTAGTGATCATTTTAATTCATTTGTTTTATTGCATTCCCATTCGAAATTAAAATAAATAAAAAATTTTCCGTAGAACTTAAATTTGAATCCTGCAAAGAAACCAATACTGAACGATACTGATACTGATACTGATACGATACTGATACTGATACGATACTGATACTGATACAGCCACATAATTATGTACCTGTAATGTTTTATTGATTTCATCACATTCCGTCTTCAACAGGTTTATTCGCTCTCTTAGTTGGTCTTTACGGACATTCAACTGAAATGCTATGGCGTCGTCGTTTTCCACACGTTTTGTGGGGTCTGCGCCGTGAGGTACGAACTTGAAACGGGGTGGAGTGAGGAACGTGTTGTTGTACATCTCGAGAAACTTCTGTTTATCGGAACGTAGGTTGAGATTGTCAACAACTTGGAAACAAATAAAATATATTTTTTATGCTTAGGATAAATAAGCGAGTACAAGCCAATATTATCGGGTAAATGGAGATAATATAGATTTGTGCTTCGTGACTTGTTAGGTTTTATTAGGAGGTTTGACTTTACCAAGCTAAGCTTAGCCAAAACAGTTTGTTTTTGTAACAGTTTACCGCACGCATTTCGACACAAACTATCCATAGAAAAGGGCAGTGGTCGGAGGAGAATTGGCTGTTTACTGTTTGTTACTATGGTTGTTTTACTTACAGTACTATTAACACGAGCGGGGGCCTTCGTGCAGCAAAACTACACGTCATCTCAGTAAACAATTCTAATTATACTGTGGCTAGTTATATGTTCTGATATTGGCTTCCAACACACACGCCCCCTTTAGGAAAACAGCCATAGTATAATTATAACAGGTCGCTGATGGCTCGCAGTTTTGACTCGCCCCATAATAGTCGTTGATTGTTTTGTTTCTGCCACCTGCAATCTGTTCCTTCTATACATGTATACTGAGGTGGGGCCTTATTGCAGCATGTGAGATTTATTATACATATTAAGATAAGTATCAGAAAGACACAACCCATTGTAGTCAAATAAATATTCGCAAAATTTAAGTTTAACAGTTATAAACAGCAAGGATGGAGGTTTTCGCTTTCAGACAATTTGCCCTCTAGCGGCAGACTAAAACTGCAGATTGATCAGCTCCGAGACAATGTGATTTTTTACACCACTGGTAATCGTTACTCACGTATTCGAATGCATATTTAATTAGTTGTTAAGACATCAATAAATATTCCAGAACGTCTCAGACAATATTTCGTGTTTGTATTAGATAATACGTAGCCTTCCGTTAAAAAGGAGCTAACTTGGGTTTTAATCAAACTGAGAAAAACGCATTTATTCCAGCCGATGGGGCCCGATGCACACATGAGTTTCATCTTTCACCTTTCATAATAATGTTCTATTTTTTTAGATGTGATGAATATCTTCATGTATGGTTTTATAACGTTTGTAGTACAGTAAGTAGCACAGTTTGTATATATTATATTGCAAAACCGAATTAGCCATTCTGATAAATTGCCAATTTCAAAACTATTATTTAATATTGAACATTCTCAAACATGGTGTTCAATTATACGATTATAATAGAAGACCTTTTACCATATTCTCTTAACTATAGTAAAGTGTACCTATAACTCAATGCGTTCCTCTTTTCAGATTAATTGGATGAATCCAAAATTGGCACCTTTTCTTTCTCATCCATTATATACTGTCGGGAAACAACCCAGCCGCGATATCTTCATCCATTTTCAAAAACATTATAAGAAAATACATACGATATATCAATATAATAAATAATTAAATAAAGTAAATAAATAAAGTTTATAAAGATACAATTTTAAGTTGCTAGGCAATATATTTACTTGAATGATGAAAGATGAAAGCTCATGCGTGAATTGAGACCTTTTGAAAGATGAAAGTTGGGATGAAAGATGAAAGCTCATGTGTGCATCGGGCCTAAATAGCAACTGTAAAACAAACCGTTTAAAAGGAGCTAACTCATTCATTATTTGAGTAATGATTTTGAGATAGCTCGATTTAAACGGTTCCGTTTAAAAGGCGCCAATTTTGTTCTTCGAATTGGTAATCTCAATGATAAATTTAATTAAATTATTATCAGGCTATAAATATTAAAATGATATCCAATCATAATTATAATAATACCATAC
This sequence comes from Nemertoderma westbladi, assembly GCA_032718475.1. Lineage (NCBI taxonomy): Eukaryota > Metazoa > Xenacoelomorpha > Nemertodermatida > Nemertodermatidae > Nemertoderma > Nemertoderma westbladi. Next base: position 14,939 of record JAUCBJ010004395.1, on the reverse strand, counting down.
CAATCTTTATCAGCTATCTGGTGGTATAAATAACACATTTTGTTTGTTCAAAAACTTGAGTTAGTTTTCTTTAGCTCTTTTAACGCTAAACGCGTATAATAACGAAATACTATCACTTTTATAAGTTTCCCAGAGCCCGGGCCTTGTTTACCATACGATCAAACATAGACAATGACATCCGAAGGAGAATCATCTTCGTCTTCGAGCTATTTAGATAGTTTTGAAACTGCAAAGGACTACCCAATTAAACGAAATCGATTTCGCCGTTTGGAGATGCCTTATAGTTTGATAGAATTCCCATTTTTACAATCAGGATTGAAGAGGATCGGCATAAAGAAAAAAAAAGTGGATGAATTGGAGTCTAAAACGAAGGAGGTTGATGGTGAAAGGGTCAAAGGTAAAGTTGTAGGTGGTGGAGCTATCAAAGGTAAAGTTGTAGGTGGTGGAGCTGGAGCAAGCAAAGGTAAAGTTGTAGCTGGTGGAGCAATCAAAGGTAAATTAGTAGATGCTGGAGTAATCAAAGGTAAAGTTGTAGATGCTGGAGTAATCAAAGGTAAAGAAGTAGATGCTGGAGTAATCAAAGGTAAAGTTGTAGATGCTGGAGTAATCAAAGGTAAAGTTGTAGATGCTGGAGTAATCAAAGGTAAAGTTGTAGATGCTGGAGTAATCAAAGGTAAAGTTGTAGATGCTGGAGTAATCAAAGGTAAAGTTGTAGATGCTGGAGTAATCAAAGGTAAAGTTGTAGATGCTGGAGTAATCAAAGGTAAAGTTGTAGATGCTGGAGTAATCAAAGGTAAAGAAGTAGATGCTGGAGTAATCAAAGGTAAAGAAGTAGATGCTGGAGTAATCAAAGGTAAAGAAGTAGATGCTGGAGTAATCAAAGGTAAATTAATGGATGGTGAAGAAATGGAAGGTAAAGTAGTAGATGGTGGAGTAATCAAAGGTAAAGTTGTAGATGGTGGAGTAATCAAAGGTGAAGTTGTAAATGGTGGAGTAATCAAAGGTGAAGTAATGGATGGTGCAGGAATGGAAGGAAAAGTAGTAGATGGTGCAGGAATGGAAGGTAAAGTAGTAGATGGTGGGGTAATTAAAGATAAAGAGGTAGATGCCGGAGTAATCAAAGGTAAAGAAGTAGATGCTGGAGTAATCAAAGGTAAAGTTGTAGATGCTGGAGTAATCAAAGGTAAATTAATGGATGGTGCAGGAATGGAAGGTAAAGTAGTAGATGGTGCAGGAGTCGATGTAGGAGAAGAAGAATCATCTTCGTCTTCGAGCTATTTAGATAGTTTTGAAACTGCAAAGGACTACCCAATTAAACGAAATCGATTTCGCCGTTTGGAGATGCCTTATAGTTTGATAGAATTCCCATTTTTACAATCAGGATTGAAGAGGATCGGTTTAAAGAAAAAAAAAGGTGTTCCTATGGATGAAATGGAGTCTAAAACGAAGGAGGTTGATGGTGAAAGGGTCGAAGGTAAAGTTGTAAATGGTGGAGTAATCAATGGTGAAGTAATGGATGGTGCAGGAATGGAAGGTAAAGTAGTAGATGGTGCAGGAGACGACGTAGGGGTAGATGATGATGAAGAACAAACACCGGAAGAAGAAATCGAAGCAGGGGAAATAGAAAACAGGATCCAATGGTGGTGGATTATCATCGGTATTTTGGGAGTAGCAGTGGTAAGTCTAGTAGCAGGAAACGCTGTACTATTGGTAAGCAGGTTGAATAAAGTAGTGAGCAGTAATAAATGTAATAAACCACTGTCGATACCGATACCGTCCATATACATACCGAACGCAACGCCAGAAAACTACGTAAATCCTTGCTCAACCCAGCGATGGGTAGACGGCATTATCAATAGCAGTACGTTTGGTCTCAACTCTGATCAGGGAAAAGTTAGATGTGACAGTAACAACGGTGGACCTTGGATAGTTATACAGAGAAGAGTTAACGGTAAGACAGATTTCAATCTCAACATGAATTATTACATCAACGGCTTTGGAAATGCCAACGGAAATTATTGGCTTGGATTGACGAAAATATACAATCTAACAAACCTTGGAAATGTTGTTCTACGAGTTGATTTGGAGTGGGATGACGGACAAATTACAAGGCAATTCGCAGAATACTATACTTTCAGTATCGACATTTACCTAAATCATACGATTAATATCGGCGGTTATAAGGGCAGCGCCGGCGATGCTCTGAGCAGCAATACTAAATTTTCGTCGGCTGCGGAATTTGGAGGGTACTGAAACACCTTGCGGACACTTCCACAAAATTTTGACAATATTTCTAGTTTATCCACTTTTTCTAAAAATGTCTAGAACATGTCAGCTATTCATTTTCAATCATTTGGCTAAGAGTACCGTAGTGTGCATCATCAAGAAAATAACTATATGAAAAATAGAATTTGGGTTTAATGCAAGGTTTAATAAACAACTATTTACACTATGTCCTAGAATATAGTGTCGTTATTCACGAACCAAGGACCCCCCCCCCCCCCCCCCCCCTATGGTTTTTTCTTATTTTGTACATGTCTTCAATGTTGAAAAATGCATAGAAAACGATACACCATCGAAAATAGTATCATCAAAAGTAAATTTAAAAAGTTAGTTTCAACTCCCATAGTTTCAACTCCCATAGTTTCAACTCCCTCCCTCCTCCTTACTGGGTAAGTCAGACAAATATTATGGAGGACGGAGGTGAAACTATCCTAGTTTCAAATTTCATGCAATCTCATTAGGATTTGTAAAAAATTTGGGGGATTCAAGGCAATCGTAATACAATATCTGCTCACTACATTCTAGAATAGCTCGATCAGCTGATACAAGAAGTTTACTTTTTGGCAATGTATTATTTCTGTTGGGTAAAATATTATTTCAAAGTTGTGTTACTCGACCTGACGAAAATAAATGGTATTGATAATATATAATATATCAAATTGAAGAAGAAAGGCAGGGCATTACGATGCTTTGTGTCACTTTTGTCTGTTAGGCTTGGAAGTTTGATATACAAATAGTCAACCTAAATTATATTAATATTAATAATTAAATAATGTAAACAATAAGATATTATAGTGGTCGGTGCTTGTCCCAACAATTCAAATAACCCATCCTATTCTTCTTGCTATAAAGTTCCAGTTCTTTGCAACTGTCTTTTATGTCCATCACCATTAACAGATTGCTTTGCTATTGGCCCTTCTGTCAGTCTGCCCTTCCTTCTTCCTTCATATATATAGTCCAGGTGCCGGAAGAGGTGCAATCTAGATGCCTAGGATATCGAATAGGCCCTCTGACGGAGATTCAACTGTACCGAGGACTGCGGCCGAGTTCCCAACGAGTATTGCGACCGCGATGCGCTGAAGCAGGAAACGATGAGAGCGAGGATCCTGTGTTGATAAATGTATCCTCCTACCGACCTCCTTCAGGAAAACTTCCGTTGCCGGACCGGGGCGACCAAACGTTTCAAAGGCGACTGGCGTGAATAGGAAACCCTGGTCAATAAGCTCCTGATATTTCCTGATCTTGAGGGTTTCCTGGTTTTCAGCAGCACGTCCGCCGGTATGTATGCTTGTTGCCAGGTGGCTTTGGGCGAGTGGGTGTACAACTGTGGCGTCCCATGTCAGCGTTTTGCCCCTGGACCAAGGGACTAGGGACATACCGTCTACTCGTTTGCCATCCCCTCGGCATAGACCCGGTGGTTCTAGGATGGATGGTACGTCACAGCTAGCCAGTGCCCGCTTTACGATCTCATTGATCATTGTGTGGCGAGGCAACCGGCCAGCGCTTCGTTGGCACGAGAGTCCGTGTAGGCCGTCAGCTTCAACAGCAGTGCCACACCTGGTACACTCATGGGGCTCGGTAACCTGGCATCCGAGGCGGGTCGCGATGGAGATCCTGAACTGAGCGTCCGTTAACTTGAGGCCCAAAGCAGAACTTGGAATAGCATCGAGCCAACAACCTGCGGTTGGGTCTTCCACCGAGTTGAGCCGGGCAATATCGTGGGGTGAGGCGGAGGTGTGAAGTGAAGCAAGGTTGACTTCGTGGATTGGTGTTGTCCAAGATTTCTGGTTGGTGCTAGTTGGTGGCACTGATTCCGGTGTGACTGAGGATTTCCATCGATCCATTGCGATTTCCAATGTTTGGTCTGGGCTGCGCTGAGAAGTGGTGAAGAGTCGGCTAGAGAGTTCCTCACACATAGCCGCGGATGCCAAGAAGGCAGGTGGTGCGAGCAATGTGGCTGAACTAATACCGAGGCCTCCCATCCGGGCCGGCAGGCATGCTTGCTTCCAAGCTGAGTCGTTAATCCGGGTGTTGGAAACGGATTCCAGTGCGCTGCGCAGCGTCTTATCGTAGTCATCAAGTAGCTCTGGAAATGAAAAACATGGGGCAGACCGAAGGAAATACATAAGCCGGGGTATAGAGATGGAGTTCTTCAGGAGGAAGAAGCCATGGTGGTTGTCAAGTAGGTGGAGACGACTACTTAGTGTTGTGAGGTTGCTGACTTTCTTATTCAGGCATGATTTGATTGCATTAGTACCAATGGGCGCGCCTAGCATGATTAGATCCTCCGTTGGTGGGAACTTGATACTTGGGCATATGGCGTCAAATTCTTTCTCTATCCGTTGGCGATCAATTGGTGGAACATTACCCAGGAAATATAGCTCGCACTTGGAGGGGTTTACTTTGAGACCTAGTGCAGCACCTTCCGACATTATCTTTTGCAGATCCGCGAGCACAACGGGGTACTGGTCAGCTTGGTTTCCATCATCCAGATACCATGTGTTGAAGTTTGACTTCATTGACTGGGCCAGTGGGTTGACAGTGTCGCCAAAGATATATGGCCCCTCTGGGTCGCCTTGGTGAAGGCCCTCTTCAGAAGATAGTACGGTGTCTGCGTAGATGAGGTGGCTGCTGTTTCCATATGCTGAAAGTGCATAGTTGTATATTACTGGTGTGTGATCATAAATATGTTCAAGGAACGAGTCGCGCCGGAGAGTATTAAATGCGTTGCTAAAGTCTACCTTCAACAGCACCGTGTAGTCATCATTAGTGGCGGTGGTCATTGACCTAGTCGCGTGTGCGACAGCCTCAGCACCATTCTTGGTGCCGATACCTAACTGCACAATTCCATACGAGTTGCACCGCTTCTCCTTTGCTAGATGTCCGGCATATTTAGAGCAGAGCCGCCGCAGCGAGTTGCCTACTGCTATAGGTCTGATCTTCCCTGGCGTCGCGAAGGCAAACAAGTTTGCTCCGAATTCGGTCGGGCAGACTGAGGCTGGTGTTTTGCCGTCAATGATGCAGTCAACGAGTTTGCAGAGCGCTCCGAGCAAACGGGATCCAGATTCTCCAGTGGATAGGCTTATGAGGTCTTTCCAAATTTGTGGTCGTATTCCATCTGGACCTCCAGCACTTCCGTTGGGGAAGGAGTTAATTAATTTCCTGATGATGTCAGGGGTGGCCGGAGGGGCGAGGCTCTCAGTCATCGGTGGTAGTTGTCGTCTGTCTGGAGGGCAAGGTGGATGTTTGGACTTCAATTTCTCCAGAGTCTCAGAGTTGTTAGGGGCCATGGTATCTGTTGAGGAGGCAGGCCTTATCGCTCCCTTTACGTCACCCTCATCAATTTTCTCTGCCACCAAGGTTGCCAAGCGAGTTAAATCATCTCTCTTCCTAGCATTTGTTCGGTACTGACGTGGGGGTTCGGGCTCAAGGTTCACGCAGCCTGCACGATATGCAACGATGCGTAGGTTTATTATACTAGCTAACGACTTTTGGTGCCTTCTACCCCCACGCTTTGGTACAGCAAGGCAGGCGTGTCCCACCATAAGCAATCTTTCCCAATTGTCTTCATTTTTCGGATCGGAAGTGATGGAGTTCATAATCTCTCGTAGAAGATCAGCTAGATTGCTCCGGGATCCTCTGGGAACATGTTTCACTTGTCTCTGGCGGTTTCCAAGCAACTTTTCCAGTAGGCTTACTCTGGAGGATGACGAGGAAAGGCCAGGCGCCGTTTTGGGATGACCTGATTGGCTAGTAACGGTAAGAGTTTCAGCTGGTGTGAGCAACGATCCAGATCCCATACACTGGTTGCCATGCAGACCGTGTGGGCGAAGCCGACCGTTATTGACACTTCGGGCAAACATACGGCCACATACTGGGCACGGAAACTTTCCAGTGGCGTCACATGAACTGACATTGTTCTCGCTACATATTCCAGTGGGTTTGGGTTGGTGATTGATGCTGTGTGCAGCGAAAGATACTGTGGGAGTTAGGGTCTGGCGTGATGTGGCTTATGGCGTTGTGGTATCTGTCGTTGTGGCTTCTAGCGGAGTGGCTTTTGGCGATGTGTCTACTGGCGGTGTGGCTTCTGGTGGCTGGTTATGGTCTTTAATAAGCTGCAGCAGATTGACCCTGAGTCCAGCGGTTGATCGGTCATTGACCCCTGAGATGTCACCATTATTTAGCAAGGCTTTTGCGTACTGACACACATAGACACCACACTGGTAACTGTTGTCCTGAATTGGTTGATGTATTTCTGCTGATGCGGTGATATTGAAGTTGCCCAAACCTACCTTGACTGCTTCCTTTAAAGTCCAGTCCGAGATCAGGTCAATGACCTCCTGATTTGTTAGAATTTGGTTTGATATTGTTAGGAAGAAAGAATAAGTAGTCAATTGTTTTATAATAATTTAATTAATTGCTCAATATGCTGTGATTCAATGGGGAATTAAAACAATTTACACTGGCCTGTCGCACGTTAATTAATTATTATAACTGGGTAACTATTATAGTCGGTAACTGTAGTCGCATCCAATTTTTAAATATATAAAAAATAGCCCGACGTATTAATCAGGCAAATGAAGCCAAACCAATTAAATTGCACTGCAATGAGTTAATAATTAATAATTATGATTAATAATTAGGACATTGTTTCGGATGAACAGCTGATTAGCTTTGAGATACACAAACTTTTTTGCTCGTTTGACTTGACTAATAAAGTATTTGTAGACCGATGTAATTTTTGCAATAAATATAGGAACGGAAAATAGCAAAATCTACCATTCAAATATTGACTAGCACCATATATTGACGTTCTCAAAAACACCTGCTACCTTTTAGCTATCAAAAATTTGATGTTATTTTTATAATGGTAATAATAGCGACACACTCTTTCTTATGCTTTACCACAATTAAAAACAAAACAGAAAAAATAGGGTTATAGAAATGGCAGGTGTGCGCAAGGTGTATTACTTGACCTCTAACAGGGGTAAACCTCCCGCATACTGTCATCATAAGCCGCGAAAAGGGGGTGCTGGTGGTTGGTGGTCAATGTCATTGAAAAGTCTAGGAGCGGAGAGCTGCGGGTGTTCCAATCTTAACGGCAAATATGGCGTTGTTGGGCCAAAGTGGTGCACCTCGACGAAAGGAGACACTCCAGCGACAAAAGTCGAAATGAAACTCAAATATATCTGAAGTCTGCTATCCGCTGCAATAACTGTCAGGAATGAAAACTGATGAGCAACTGAGAAGAAAACATATAAAGAACATTGTAAATTAACGAACTTCAATAAATAGTTCAATCGTATGTATTCATCGTGATTGTAATAACTGTATGTTCCAAGTGTTCAAATAGTGTGAAAATATCATCATACCATAATATTAATTGAAATTAGGAGAAGGAGGGGGGTGGGGGGGGGGGGGGGGGTGCTCCAACCAACTCAAAAAAAGTTGAAATATTACGGGTGATGGTGTATGTGAAATAGCACACACGTATGCTACACCCACATACGCGTGTTTTTAAGCTGGGCCTTATGTAAAATGTTCGCTTATACGAGGACGCACTCTACGGTACATTATAGCAATATGCTGTATGATTTGGAGTTGGTAATACCTGAGTTGAGCGATATGCAACCAAGGCGTACTTGTACGCAACTTGAAGAGCTAGTACATTATAAAATTGTGTTTTTCTTTACTCCTCTCTCCCTGGAATATAGTGTGTTATGACCATGAATGTTGCGATATTACATAGGAAAAAGGGCTAGCCACATACAGGTGGTGTGAACCTGTTTTACTTTCAGTTTACATACTTTACGGTAGGAAATTCAGTATTTAGTTGTAGTTGTAGTCTAGTAGTACCGGTATTCACAACGCCCATGTGAAGAATACCAGAATACCAGGATTCACTTTTCGGTCGATTTTTTATTGGAATTTTATATATGAAGATTTTTTTTTAATTTATCTTTAGTAAGTGTTTTATAGCGCTTATTTCTGTCTTCGACTCCATCCATAGAGGCACAATGCTTGAAATCCTAAGAGCTTATGGAATACCTGTTGCTGGCATTGTATTGTTATATTGTGACACAGAAGCGCAGGTACTCTCACCAGATGGTGAAACGGAGTTTTTCTCAATCCTGGCTGGCGTACTGCAAGGTGACACATTAGCACCATTACTATTTGTAATTGTGCTGGATTACGCAATGAGGACGGCCACAAAAGGTGAAGATCTGGGATTCACACTTCAAGAACGCAGAAGTAGTAGATATCCGGCAACTACAGTCACAGACACCGACTTTGCGGATGACATCGCCCTGCTCTCTAATACGCTAGCAGATGCACAGCTTCTACTAAATAAAGTGGAGAGGGCTGCTAAGGAGGTTGAATTGCATATAAATGCTACTAAGACCGAATTCATGACTTTTAATGTTGATGGAAACTTGACAACCATTGATATAATAATCAACTAAGGAAGGTCGACGATTTCCAGTACCTTGGATCATGGATAGAGAGTAGCAAAAAGGACATAGCAGTTAGGAAAGCAAAGGCTTGGGTAGCTCTATCAAAAATGGATACCATCTGGAAATCAGATCTCCCCAGGCACCTGGAGACTAAGTTCTTTCGAGCCACAGTGGAAAGTGTATTTTTATACGGGGGTGAGACCTGGACACTGACTAAATCACTTGAACAACGAATTGATGGTTGCTACACAAGACTACTAAGGGCAGCCCTAAACATCAGCTGGAGACAACACATGACAAACGCCGAGCTTTATGGTCCAATACCACCTGTATCAACCACCCTCCGCGAACGCAGATTAAGATTCAGTGGGCACTGCTGGCGAAGTAAAGACGAGGTCATATCAGATCTACTTTTCTGGCAACCAACTAATGGAAAGCGTAGTCGTGGACGACCGGCCATAACATATATAGATCAACTTGAAAGGGATACTGAACTTGGGAGAAACGAACTTGCGACAACTATGGAGAATCGGGAAGCCTGGAAGGATCTCATATCCACTGTCCGAGTTCGCTCGACCTAGTAGTAGTAGTATTTCTGTCGTATAACCTGTACATATACTAATTCGTTTATTGTTTTGGTTAGATTCAGCAATTCGGGAACCTGTGTTTTTGGTGAAAACCTGGTATTCTTCACATGGGCAATATTCCGGTACCACAGTGCAATATAATTTATTATATTGGTGTTATGGGCTATCCCACCGGGACGTCATTGCAAAACTGTTCCCAACAAAAGTTATAATAACAGTGCAATATAGGTCAGATACTGCAGTACGGGCTATTGTACAGTGATGTGCGCATACATGTTATTGTGTACTATATTGTTACATATTACATGAGATATTAGTCCCCGATATTCTCTATAGGATCTGTTTGTCTTATCCATCATATCACCACACGGAGTAGAACAAAACACGACAAATGTGTATTGGTAACTAATTTAGGGTAGGTTGGCGTACGTAGACGTATAGGTACGTAAGAAACAAATACAAACACGCAAATTGAAAATATGCGTTAAGTTGTAACAAAATTGAGCTCAGATCCATAAACATCATGAATGATATCCCAGATATACTAGAATACAATTTCTGTCGGAAACTGCGAATGGTAAAGAAAGGTAATCATCATAGCTCACTTTGTTACATTACAAAGAATTCGCAATACTCAGATTGGGATCGAACCGACGACCTCTCGAATGAGGTTCCAACGCTAGGACCAAATTGCCATCGTACCACGAGGGCGAATGGTGTAAATAATATCTATCATAAAATGATAAATTATTGGAAACTCAAAAAAAGTATAATAAACTAGGCAATATTATCTTTCTCTATAAAAAAAAAGCTACACAATAAAATCACGAATAAGTTGTGATAACTAACCCATATTTAGAGCGTCTAGATTGTCTTTCTTTGATTTAGCGATACAGTTTTCCGAACTGAGGTGGGTGCGGAATGCCATCTCTACTGCCGAATGGTAACCCATGTTCATACAGTCCATCAGACTGGACAGGTCTTGTACGAAGTACTTTGTGATGGCCCCGTTTGCCGCACCCATTGATAGAATGTATTCATTACGAGCAGATAAGCACTTTAATCGGGCCTCTTCGAATTTTGCCATTCTCTGCGTAAAAAAAAACGTTCAAATTGGGGTTGTTTGTTTGGTTGCAGTAAAAAAAAGTGAAATGCGGAAAATGGAGGGGCACAATAAGGATTGGCAGATATTAGGTGCAGCCGGATCAATATAATGATCCATGTTTTAGGATTGATGGGGGGGGGGGGGGGGGGGGGAGGTTACACCATTTTCTGACTACACTTATTAGAAAGTAATAATGGGCCACGAAGTGTCGTGGAAAATCTCTAAAAACACATTCGCGATAAATTTTACGAAAGAACTAGTTTCTCAATGGTTCACACTATATTAAATCACCACTATTTACTTGTGTTGTGTCGTTGTGTGTGAAGCAACAAATTGCAATGGCCCGATCCGATTGGTCTGTTACACGAACGAATGCAGTGAATTAGTGAAAATAAATCAGAACACAATAAAGTCCATTGCTTACTGTAAAGTACGTACGTCCAGATCTCTTGCAGATGAAATACAACTTATGAAACCTTTGTTGATATACAAAGTGTTGTTGCTGGTGGAATTTATCAAATCTCAAGGAATTCGTACAGGTGGTGGGGGATCACAATAGAAAACTTTGAACCATTACATTAACAGATTTCACCCAAGTCAAATACTTCAAATGATTAGAAAATTTTAGTATTAAATTTCTGTTGCCTGAAGCCGTACAGCCTGTTAAATATGTCGTCTCCACAGGTATTTACCGTAAACAACACCACGAATTTTGAAAATAAAAAACCTCACACAGGGGACAAATTTCACATTTTGTTATTGTAATTACCGACCCATTTTGGCCATTAAAAATACAATTCAGGTATTAACAATTAATATCCCTTCTGTGTTTAATACCCACCCGTGAACAAATAAACAAAGCTTCGTAGTAAATTTGAGATACCAAAATAGCAAAAAAAAATAACGTTGTCCGGTATAACGTTGTACCATACGTCAGAAGAGGACCATTAGGCATTAACCCCACATAAGAAGAATACACCCCACATAATATTCTCTCCCATCGGAATGACGACATCTGAGTTTCGACATTGATCACCGGAAGTGCACCAGGTCTACGATCGACTATTGTGCCACTTCCTGTGTCTAACTCTACCTCGTCCTTATCTACCCAGTCAATGTGGTGTTCTTCATTTTTGTCGCCGCGTTTTTTACTTGAATAGATTTCACGATGATGGTGTATTTTATTTGTTCACCAAACAATGGCCAATAGACAGCTTCACGAAAATGGCCGGAATTTGGCTAACGGCTCACTACATGGCTTCCGTGCTCGGCGCGCGAATTATGGTGAGACAAGGGAGCGGGTTAATAGTGAACACAACGGACGGATACCAAGGCAAACCCAAGGAGGACGGATCGGTGGAATGGGGGCTATGGACTGACGACCGAAACTATAGTACATGTATTTAAGGTTTTTAATTAGGAAAGAATATTAATATCTCATAATATTAATTGAATTAACCGACTAATTTCAATATTTTTGTTGAAATATTTAAACAACTTCACAAGTGGGGGTGGGGGGTTATCAGGAATCTTGAAAACAAGCTGTAAATTACTTATTGAGTTATTATGTTAATTACTATGATATTTACATTATTCATACATCAGAAAAACTTATTATTTTAATTCGAATTTAAACAATATAAGCTCCGGATTGGCTCCGGGTTAATTTGCCCGGAGCCGGAACCAGAACCGGAACTAGAAAATTGGCCCGGAGCTCCGGATTTCCGGAGCTCTGTCGCATCCCTAAATAATAATACTAATAACATCCTGTGTTTCAACACTGCTTACGTCACTGCACCTACAATTAATAGTCAGTCTATTGAAGTAGTAAAACTCAAGTTTATTTCAATAAAGTGCAGCCAATTATCCGTTATGCCAAATTCTACCGGTTTGCTTCATGACTTCTTTGTCTGTTGCCAAGGCGACGACTGAACGCCCTGCAGTCTCCACTGAGAACGACTGATTGGCTGCGAATATTGGCCGCAGTAGGTCAATAAGACCCCGCTCGCTCTCCTCGTGATCACCCGTGTCGACTTTGTACTTCAAGGTCTTTACGTGATCAGTTAGAGTGACCCCGGGTTCTAACCCGACTACGGCCACGTTGCGTGGGCGTAGATCCTTGGCCGTGGTCACCGTCATGCGGTCTATAGCCGCCTTCACCATGCAGTAGGTCGCACCGAAGAAAACATGTTCGGGTTCGGATCCGTCCTCCTTGGGTTTGCCTTGGTATCCGTCCGTTGTGTTCACTATTAACCCGCTCCCTTGTCTCACCATAATTCGCGCGCCGAGCACGGAAGCCACGTAGTGAGCCGTTAGCCCAATTCCGGCCATTTTCGTGAAGCTGTTTATTGGCCATTCCCAGAAGTAGTCACCAGTGTGATCTTGGATGACAGACTTCCCGGGGAAACACTGGTTGACTAGAATGTCTAGACGATTCTCTTTCATCTCTATGAGGTCGAACAGTCGAACTATTTCAGCTTCCACCGAGTGGTCGCATTTTATCGCCACTACCTGACCTTGTTCACCTTGTTACATGTGTTTTCTGAAGAATGTAAATTTTAAATTTCAAAATGCAAAGGCTTTTCCAAATATGAACGAATGACGTGAAATTTGGCATGAATGATGATTGGGTGCTTAAGACCTATTACCATTTTTTAAATGGTAGGTCAAAAGGCTGAAATATAGGTCAAAAAGTGTCAAATTTAGGTAAAAAATGGCAAAGTGTCAAAAATGAGGCAAAAAAAAACGTTTTTTTTCGAATAATTTTTCAACATGAGCATTTATCAAAATTCTGGTAATAGGATCGCCATTCTGCACAAATGATGAAAGATCATGATGATCATGATGATCAGATGACCATCCCTCTGAGAGCCTTTCCATTTTAAAAAATAATTGCATACATTATATGTTAATTAGGTAAGATCTCACTGTATAAAAACACTTAAGTATTAATTAATTTAGTATATTACAATATTGAACGTACCCTATCCTTGTGTTTCTCTAAGTTCCTCAAACTTTTTGGCCCGATCTTTTTACTTTGGGAATCAACTAGTTTCTGCTCCACAACTCTCAACTTTTGTTCATTATTCGCGAAGTCGGTGTGAGCGACATGGTAGGACTTGATCATGTTGTATAGGTCCTCCAACACTTGTCCGATGTCTACGTGGCAAGATTGCGCAATTTCCCCGGCACTAAATAATGCGAAAAGTAATAAAACGCATCTCGTTAAATTAAAGTAAAATCTAATATTATTTAACGATGCATTTCACAGTGACAAACTACCAAAATTTCTGTCAAAAAGAATATCATACCACAACTAGACTACAGGTACAACATTTCCAGGTGTCAAACCGAATATCATACCACAACTAGACTAGAGGTACAACATTTCCAGGTACAAGTATAACCGTAACTATTACCGTGTTACCGTAACTACCGTATTACGGTATTACCGTAAACATAAATGTCCGTAATAATACCAAACATCTGGCCCACATTCGATCGGTAGATTGTTATGAAACCAACCTTCTTATATATTCGCTGTAGATCGTCGGAAATCTGTTGGAAGCGAACCGCGATGTTGTTTGTCATTATATCGGCGAAGACAGAGTGATCGGAACTGAGTTGCTTCGTGGAGGCGATTAGCTGGTACCAGCAATTAAACGAGGACAGGGTGCTTTGTGATCTATTGGGAGGAAAATATTGACCCATTCAAAGGGTAGTTTAAAATCGTGTGTGCAGGCGCAATGATAAGAAATATTTCCTTCCATTACAAGAAACTGAATCTAAGAAAACCCTAAACAAGAAAACCTTATTTAATCAATATTTAGCCGCAGAGGGAAACCCGGAAATTAAATATATTGTGAAGTGAAGGCGACTTCTTACAGTGGTGACGTCATTGTTATAAATATGGACGTTGTAACAAGGTAGAAACCTGACATTAAGAGGGGGATGGGGGGGGGGGGGGGGGGGGTAGCGCTACCCCGCTTTTTTTTATTTCATCTAGAGCAGATTTTTATCAAGATTCCAAATTTGAAAACCGTTTAGCAAGATCTGTCTTACTTCTCGAGATATGGCTGTCTGTCCGTTTTACTGTCGGTTTGTCCGTCAGTATGTCTGTCCGTCAATAAAAAGCATACTATCTTTCTAAAAAATTCCCTGTATGGGTTTTCGTGGTCGGTGACTTCATTTCTGATGTCATAAATCAAATTTGGCCTTGCCGGTTCTGTCTGTATGCCTGTCGTCAGTCTGCGTGTCAAAATATAAGCGACAGTGTGACAGCCAAAGAGACAATTTGGAAGTCATCAAATGTTAAAAATGACACTGGAAATGAATTCTGGGACCAGGTAAACCCCTATAGCTAAACTTTTAGCTAAATGGTGTGCCTTTTTCTTATATTTGACAGACAGATAGTAGGATAGTCAGAAAGACCGACAGACAGACAGAAAAACATACAGACACACTAGATTTCATTAAAAGTTAAAACTGACCTCAGAAACGAAATCAGCG
>JAUCBJ010004394.1:0-16118 GCA_032718475.1 Nemertoderma westbladi | reverse complement strand
ATGAATTAATTAATTGTAGTGGTCAAAAGACGCGCAAGACACTCCGCTTTAAATTAATATAAGCCACGTGTGAAACGATGGAGATTAAATGTGTATTTGAATCGATCGAAAATCTCTCTCCATAGAAACCAAGATAAAAAATTATGCGTAATGACGTCAAATAATGTAGCAGCCAATCACATCCGATTTTCAAAATTGGCTTCCCGCTCTTACTTAATTAAACCCGCCATTTCGACCGTTTCCACGAGTTTTTACAAAAAACACACCCCGCCATTAGATTCAGGACACCTTGTTACCCCTTTTTCATTTGTTTTTAGCCCAACAATTTTTACTGTTTCTCTAGAGAATACAAATGATTACCTTAGCTGATGTCCCGTAGTTCTTTATGTTTCTCTAGAGACTAAAAATGATTACCTCAGCTGATGTCCCGCTTTATGCCGTCGCTTGTCTGCTGTCGCTTGTCTGCTGTCGCTTGTCTGCTGTCGCTTGTCTGCTGTCTGTTATCGCTTGTCTGCTGACGGTTGTCAGCAGTCGCTTGTCTGCGGTAACCTGTCTGCTGTCGCTTGTCTGCTGTCGCTTGTCTGCTGTCGGCTGTCAGCATAACGTTTACACCAAAATATTACAGTATAAATATAAAATATAATATCCCTATAGATAGTTGCCGTGCCACTAACAATTAGGCTTTCCTACAACCCACGGCAAGTTCACAATACAATAGAAAAAACCCATATCAAGATATAAGTTAATTGGCTAAGTTTATTCCTGCAAATTCATCTTTCCATGGGTGGTACACCAACGAACTGCTATTAAGTAGAGAACTGCAGTACTAATTACGATTGGACCTTCCTTAAACTCATGTAGGTAAAGAATTAAATCAAAAATATATAATAGTACTCTGATAAAAATAAATATTACAATATTATAAATTTTCACGTAAAACATAAAAAATTGTTTACTACCAACAGTAAAATAAAGTAGCTGTGTTTACTATACTGTAGGTAGAAAACAGATACATTAACATATTTTTGATATTCAGTTTTTACATGACAAAACATGTCATGATGTGACCCAGTATTTATGCCAATGGTGGACGCTGTTGAACTAGATTAGCAGTCCTACTGGGTCCGACGTGGATTGGAATAGGTACGACTAGTTTATGTCCCGTTGAAACCGTCATTGCCCCGGAAGTTGCGGCTTGATATGATCCTACGGGGAATACAAAAATAAAGTAGGGCCTACGCCTTGATAAAAAAATGTAAATAAGAAATACATATGGGGGGAGGGGGGTGGGGGGGGGGGGGGGGGGGGGGGGGGGGGTGGTGGTGGTACACCCTTAGGAGATTTTTTTTTAAGCAGCTCTAACTTCGTGTTGTAGGTCAATATCACTGTTATGTGGAGTTCAGCCAACGTGGGGAAGACCCAGTTCAAGAAGCGAACTGGAAAGCTATGGACTCATAGTGGACCCAGTGGTCACAAGTCCCAGATAGACCATATTCTGTTTCGTAGGAAATACAGGAGCTCTATACAAGACTGTAATGCATTTACACTTCGACCCTTCTCCAGTGATCACCGCCTTATTGTGGCCAAGGTAAGACTTAGTCTGCGTGCTAGCAGAACAACGAAATCTGCCTTGCCGCGGCATGACTGGTCCTCTCTGTTGCAACAGCCAAGTGTGAGATCCAGCTTCACACTACAGCTGAGCAACAGGTATGAGGCTCTTGCCTCTGAGGCGGCAGATCACTGTGAGGGCTATACTGCCTTTACAGAAGCAGTTAAGTTAGCAGCTGCAGAAACAGTTCCTGTATACCCTCGAAACAGGAAAAGGGCCCCCTGGACTGACAACAAAATTCAGAAGTGCCGAAATGACCTTCATAAGGCGCAGAAAGAGTCCCGACTCAAACAGACTACAGCGGCCAAGAATGCAGTTAAGGCTGCATCTAGGTCCCTGAACAGGCAGTACTCTGTTAATCTACAGGAGCTAATAAACCAACAGGTTGATGCCATCAATGATGCTGACGACAGCAGGCAATCATCCCAGGCATGGAAATCAATCAATCTGCTTACTGGGCGGAAAAGCCAACCAACCACCAAGGTTAAGGCTGAATCACCAGCCGATCGCCTCAATGGTTGGAAAGCCTCCTCAATAATGACAGGGTATTGCCTGATAACTTTATAGAAGTAAAAGTGTCTGAGTCTGTACTCCCAGATATTCCCATTGGCGATATCTCCTTTGCAGAAGTGAAGGCTGCTGCAAAGAGCATTAAGACCAATCGTGCCAGTGGAGTAGATGGTGTTCCCCCTGAGGTCTTTAAAATACCTGAGTGTTTAAAGCTCATCTATCCCATCATAGTAGACATGTACCGAACAACAAGAGTCCCAAAAGAAATGAAAACAAATAAGTTGGTGCCAGTTCCCAAGAAGGGCAACCTAACACTCTATGGTTCTTTTCGGGGAATCTCATTGATCTCGATTGCTGCAAAGCTATACAATAGGATTCTATTAAATCGCATCAGGGATCCCATTGAGAGACTGCTCCGTGGAAATCAGAATGGGTTCCGTAAAGGTCGTGGGACCATGGAGCCCATTTTGGCCCTT
This sequence comes from Nemertoderma westbladi, assembly GCA_032718475.1. Classification (NCBI taxonomy): domain Eukaryota; kingdom Metazoa; phylum Xenacoelomorpha; order Nemertodermatida; family Nemertodermatidae; genus Nemertoderma; species Nemertoderma westbladi. Next base: position 13,523 of record JAUCBJ010004394.1, on the reverse strand, counting down.
AGAAGGATAATTGAAGAATTATCAAAAAAGAAAGACAGGCATCTGGCTGTTATCTTTGTTGACTTCTTCAAGGCCTTTGATTCAGTCTCTCGCTCACGTATGTTCAGCATACTTTCATTATATGGGATTCCTGATGAAATTATTGCAGCAATCAGATCAGTATACGATGGTTCGACAACATTTGTGTTTACTGTAGACGGTGACACAGAACCAATTGAAGTGTTATGGGGCGTCCTCCAAGGAGACACACTTGCACCATTCTTGTTCATTATTGTGGTTGACTATGTTCTACGCATGTCCTTAGATCATCATAATGATGATGGGGTGATGATAACTCCACCTACTGGCTCCAGAAGTCGAGGAAATCCTGCCAAGTACCTAACTGATCTAGACTTTGCTGATGACTTAGGAGTACTCTCAGAATCATTAGAGGGAGCCCAACGGCACCTCAGCTCATTAGAACATGCTGCTTCTAGTGTTGGTCTTTTTATTAACTCCAGAAAGACCAAAATTCTGACCGTTAACTTTGAAAGTCCTCAGCAAGTCTCTGATCGGATGAGCATAAGCTCAAAGGATGGTATGCTTGAGCATGTGGACGACTTCTGTTACCTGGGATCATGGATCCGGAAGTCAGGTGAGGACCTTCGAATACGTAAGGGAAAGGCATGGGCAGCCTTGAATAGGCTTTCCAGGATTTGGAAGTCACCGAGAATTAATCGGAAACTTAAGGTCCGATTATTTAGAGCAGCAGTAGTTCCAGTACTCCTCTACGGGAGTCCATGCTGGGCTCTAACTGCTGAGGACACCAAATCTCTGGATGGCACATTCACAAGAATGCTACGCCGGGTTCATTGTGTCAAGTACAATGCGAATGCACACATCTCCAACCAGACACTATATAACATTGGAGGTGTCTCATTGGTTCCCCCAAGCTTGACACTAGAACAAAATCGCCTCCGCTTTGCAGGACATTGCTTTCGCCGTGAGGACCAGCCAGTGCATAATCTTGTACTTTGGCAGCCTCATGGAGTGAATAAGCATGGTGGACAGCCCATGACTTTCTTGAGACCCATCTTAAAGGACACTGGCCTTAAAGATGCGGATGATCTAGCAAATGTCATGGGTCATAGGGAGTTGTGGCGGTGCAATTTTGTTGACAAGCCGGCACAGCATTCTTAAAAATGCAGCTGCAAAGCAGCATGCCGATCCTAGTAGTAGTAGTAGTAGGGGAAGATCAAAGGGCAACAGAAATTGAAATTTTAAAATTTTTTGTGTTTGTGTTTGTTTCACTAACTGTTTAAATTTCTTAATAATATTAAGGGACTAGCCCTTAATATTATTAAGAAATTTAAACAGGACTTAGGATGATCCAACTCTATAGCAAATGGAGCGGAAAAAATGATATCACCACCAGCGGGGTTTCCGCTCCATTTGCTATAGAGTTGGATCATCTTAAGTCCTGTATAAAATACTTAGTAATTTATACAATCTCATGGATGTTAAAACTTATAAACAATAAGTCCCTTAATACTTATCCAAATTTTTTGAAACCAACTTTTTCGGACTCAGCACCTTTGAATCTACAAAAATTATTTTTGTAGACCTTACCTTTGATTTCAAACCTGACTGTCTGTAGTCTGTTAATCGGTCAGTAATGATTGACACTATGGCTTCATACCAACTCACTAAAATTATCAATAGGGGGGTTTCAGAGTCGGTGATTTTATTTCTGATGTAAGTTTTAATGTTTGGTGGAATCTAATATGTCTGTCAGACAGTTTGCCTGTCTGTCTGTTTTCTAACTTTTGACGGACAAACTGGTAGACTGAAAGACAGCGATAACTCAAGAACTAAAAAAGATCTCGCCAAACAGTTTTAAGATTTGAACTCCTCATTAAATTCTGCATTAGATGAAATAAAAAACCAAAAATGTAAAAATTTTACCAAACGAGGGGCTACCCTCCTCGTCCCACAATCCCTTAATTTAAAACTTAATAATACACATCTCTTCTTCCTAATTTTTCTCAATAAGCAACCTTCTGGAAATATTGAGAGTTAAAAATATAAATACAATAAATCGCTTTCAATATGAGCATAAAATATGTTTATAAGTATAGAAAACAACCACATGAACAGAAAAATATGTGATGGTAGATAAAGATTGAAAGCAAATACAAATTGGGTTATATGGAGGTCTTACTGTATTTCATATTTGATTTTTTTTATAAATTAGAGACCTTAAATCATCATCCATATAGAATTATTAATTATTATTCAACAAAATCTATTTTACAATCTTGTCGCGAAATCATTCGCAATAAAGCGGCGGTTTATTCTCACCTGCTTTAATCCGCTTCCATTTGGCTCTTCTGTTCTGAAACCAAACTTTAATCTGCGGCTGAGTCAGATGAAGAATATTAGCCAATAGCGTTCGATCCGGTACAGATAGGTACTTCTTCCGGTTAAAGTGTTTCTCTAGTTCCCGCAGTTGTGAGCTGCTAAATGAGGTCCGTTTCCGTCGGTAGCCGATGACGGGAGTGTCGGTGGAACTGTCGGAAGATTCCGGTAGACTGAGGGACCCGTTCCCAACCCGTGGTGGAACGTTCCCATGACAATTGTTCATAGGTTGAAGTGAAATTGTCGTTTCGTTTGTAATGAGTTTATTTCTTTTATTTAAACATATTTGCTCACGTATTGAAATTGGAATTAAATTTAACGGCTGTTGGTTATTGTACGTTTGAACCTTTGACACATTTGCTTGTCCAGTTCTCTCGCAGCCTTCAAGAATAGTTCTACATGGTGTCGTTGTGGTTGTATGCGAGTTTGATGGGGTTTGGCTCGAAACATCTGAAAAACAAAATCTATTTATAATAACTTATATTTAATTATTTGACACCTGGAAAATAAATATGCCGAATGGATCTAGGCCCCTATGCAGTACTGTAGATATGTCAGGTTTATAAACCTTCTCCTAAACATTCGGCGTATAATTTATCCTATGTATTGTTTTTGTAACTTAATGCGTTACTTATGCGACTGTAGGGGAGAAACTACACTATCCTATCAATCGTTTCTACATTGAGCCAGTTTTGTTGACAAAACAAAACTAACTACTCAATACAGTACTGCTTTCACAATAATTAGTGATTTCGTTGTCTATGTTCAATTTTAATCGGCTCATTCCATGAAAAGGTCAACCTCCCCACTAATTTCTAAAATTGAGATGTAGCTTTGAATTTATACTTATTTTAGGTCAAAATTTATCGCACTTCATGAATTCAGTGCTAAAAATTGTATCACCACAGGTGGTTTATAAAAAATAGTCGAATTACAAATTATGCACCTGCTCTGCACAAAATGTGAATAAAGTGTGCAAAAGTTTCGTTTCTTGTAGGCACTTCCTATGACCAATAAATTAACATTTCTGAGCATGTACCAAATCAAAAACAAACCCATTTTCGAATTTTTTAGGTTTTATTTAATTTCACCAGAGTTTCATTCCTCTGTAATGAAATCGATAAAGTTAATCATGTGATGTCCCATACTTTACCTAAAATAGTGAAATTTTTAGTTTATTCACAGAGATGTAACTCAGCCTAATCACCCAGTGGAATGCAAAGCACGTTTGTGTTGCGTCATCGTATAAAACAATTAGTTTCATCTTCATTCCCTCAGAAATATCATGGCGGCCAATTGAAAATTGTCCCATACTTTACCATCAAAATGGCGATTATATTAGTGCACTGTATTAATGTAATATGTGAAGCCATTAGTGTTATAATACTCTAAGGTCATAGTCGGCCGTAAGAATAGGAGTCTATATTTGATCTGAGAATCATTCCTCAGTCAAGAAATCTTTGGGTTTATGCATGTAAAGTCCCATACTTTACCAAAAAATAGTGAAATTTTTAATTTATACACAGAGAAGTAGTCTAACTCAGCCCAATCACCCAGTGGAATGCAAAGCACGTTTGTGTTGCTTCATCTTAAGAAACAATTACCTGTAGTTTCATAATCTACTCCCTCAGAAACATCATGGTGGCCAATTGAAAATTGTCCCATACTTTACCATTATAATGGCGATTACATTAGTGCACTGTATTAATGTAATATATGAAACCTGGAGGGCAGGAGTGTTATTAATGCTTTAGGGTGATAGTAGTGGGAAGCATAGAAGTATGTATTTGAACTAAGAATCATTCCTCAGTTAACTAATCTTTGAGTTTATGCATGTAAAGTCCCGTACTTTACAACAAATTTCAAAAAATTTAGTTTTTTAGCAGATAAGAAGATCGGAAAGTACAGTAATTGATACATTTTCAGAAAAATGGAAAGAATTTCTAAACTTTTTACAGACTACATGTGTACCAAGTTTGGTTATATTTCATCAATAATTGGCGGACTTATTTCGGTTTTTATCAAAATTTTGAAACTATCGGTACCAACAGACAGACTGTCTGATATGTGACCTTTGATTCCTTAAACTTCAGATTCTTTCCAAACTTTTGACAGACTTCATACGTACCAGGTCTGATTTAATTTCATCTAAAAATGACCGAGTTATACAGTATTAGCGATCAAAAATTAGACAGATGACATACAACTCCTAAGGGCACCCATATGCTAAGACTTCGGGTCAATTTGTGGGCAGCCCCACATTTTGTATCCATATCTTGGTTTGAAATACTTAGTTGCACTTTATTATCACTAATTATCCAGAAATTACTGTTAGGTTAAGTGTAAGAGACCATTTTGACCATAAAATTCGTACAGGTCCCGTACTTTACTTAGCAATGTCCCATACTTTACCACACAAACCACACTGTAAAAAATTAGCAATGCAGCAATTCGTCTTATATTTATATTTTTATTTAAGCTTAATAATACAGCTTTATCTTAAACATCAACTCAACACCGTACCTGCGCACAATTCGCTAAATTTTAGAATTGAAATCATAAAATAAAAAAAACCATTTCGTACGAATCCGTACTTTACCTTAATTGGACAAGCTGGCGTTTTCTCAAAAGTGACTAAGTCCCGCCATAAGCTTCGCGAAATCAAAGCTGATATTCGAAAGTTTAATCCAAGCACAATTTTGTGAACATATGTGCTGTGGATAACATTGTACAGGCAATCAAAGTTCAAAATTGTGTACGAATGTCCCGTACTTTACTTTGGAATGAGCCAATCGATGGTTTATCTAACTAAGGTTGCGGTTGCCTGTTCTAGAAAAAATATATTATTATTGGTGTACAGTAATAGGGTAAATTAAACCAATAGAAAATATATATAACACATATAATACGTAATACATAATAATACAGTAATATATATAATACGGCAACGGCTTCATATATGGTAAAAGATATCAAGAAAGTCCGGATCTATTAATAAAAATCTGAGATTATTAGTCTGTAATTTCAGTGTTAATACAATTATTTATTAAGTACTGGGGGAAAAAGTCAGATTTTTTTTTCACTATCCTTGAGGAAATACCGAGAGCCAGCGAGAGGATAATAAAGAGGGGAGAGTAGATGGATCTAAAATGTATGTACCGGTCTCTAATTATCTTTAAGTTAGAGAGACTGAGAAAAACGGATATTAGGCCTACTCTAAGCGACATTTTCGCATACATTTTAAATTTAGCTCATTTAATAATGTAAGTTAAATAAAATTACCGATATAAAATCCATGCAGCAGATTATATTATGGGACGAAAATAAAGTAATCTGAATTTAGCGACATATTAAACGTATATAAAGTTTTATTTAGATATTTTACCTAGTCATTATTTGATGTCACGACGATCGCAAATAAATGGAACCCGAAAGATAATTTAATAAATTAACAACTCTCAAAATTTATTATTTCATCCAATCTGTCCCTAACGTTTTTAGTTTTCGCTTTATCATTTAAAGTTTAAATTCCGTTCACTTTTTCTCCATTTACATAAAGCCGCTATAAAAATTATTATTATTATCTTCACAATGTACTCCAATGTTCCCAATTTTTTGGGTATTTTCGGACGAACTACATACTACTATACTAGGTCGAGCGAGCTCGGACAGTGGAAATGAGATTCTTCCAGAATTGCCGATTCTACATAGTTGTCGTATGTAATTTTGTTTCTCCCAAGTCCAGAAAAAGTTACAATTTAAGATTAAAACTATATCAATTTCAATCAATTTTCGGAAAACGATCTTGAATCAGGAATGTTCATACTCATCGGAACCGATTGCGCGCAGTAGGGTACACTGGAGTTTGAACGAGCCTTTAACAATTAGCCTACATGCTACATCCCGGGATTTATAGCTTAATAATTATTATACTGTACAATATAATAAGAAAATTATCTCCCGTGGAAATATTATTCGCTAAAAGTAGCGTATCATTCCCACCTGGTATACTAATACTTCATGGTCTGATTCCCACTCTAATAATATTCAACCCCTTCCCCCATCCCCCTTATTTAACCTCGATGTGATCAAAGAGAGATAGCTACACGCCGACCCTCTCTTAGGCCCTTTCAGGCAGATATTCGATCACACATATATTCAAGATAATTATCTCAGCCAATTAAACTGGCTATAAAGGTTTCAGGGATTAGCGGGCGTTTGAAGTGTTATTACAACGGGTGTGTGTGTGTAGGCCTAGATCGATGTTTTTAGAGGGGCGCTGTGGATCAGGGTGCCAGTGGTAGTGGCACCCTCAATCAGTACAGTACAGTAGTAGGCCTACATGTAGTGATACCAATTGTATCCAAATTCAGCCGCGGTTTGTTGTATTCTAAACTTGTAAAAATACTTATCGCACTGTAGTCTGGTGCACTGCTTTAAAATTGTGGATGAAGTGAAGTGCACTTCTTCTAAAACTTTATTGCTCTTTTTCTTTTAACAGAATAATGTCAAACCACATAAGGGATTCCGTAAATTGGTTTCGAAGGTACAGTAGTTCAAGTTCATGACCCAGATCACCGGTGTAAACATAATTAATTAGGGGGGGGGGGGGGGGGGGGGGTGTGGGTTGCTGTAGATCTTTAGAGGGTAATCGAGAAAGGTTTCGTTTAATGCCAATATTTCGGCCACAACATGTAATAACAATTCAATAGTTTTAACATACTATTTTTTTATCATACTGTATTAAAATATTGTAATTTATAAATAACAAGCGCCTTAATCATGGCAATACTGGATGTTTCGGGCTACGTAAAAACAAAATACTAGGGGTGCAAAAACTCCGCCAATAACCGCCAGCCGACAGCCGACAACCACTGCCGACAACGACAAATATTGAACTGTAACCTGTTCTCATGACTATCGTTTATTGTTTTGGTTAAAATAACATTACATTGTAACTTGTTCGTTTCCCTAAATTGATAATTAACGTATGATTGTTGTCGGATTGGTGGTTGTCGGATTAGGTTGGCGGTTTGTCGGCGTAGCGTATACACCCAAACAATAAGTACTGGAGACAGGGGGGGGGGGGGGGGGGGGGGGAACTCGACGCAAAACCCGCCTTTGCGAATTAATATCCCGCCTCAATGTTAAATTCTCAATTTAGGGAAAGGAGCAGGTTACAGTGCCACGATATTTTAACCAAAACAATAAACTAAACACAATACTGTAGAACAGGTTACAGTTTTATTTTTGAGAGTAATCAGCTGTTATTTGCGTCCAATTTCCCCTGGAGAGGGATGAATTTTTATTGCGTCCAATTTCCCCCACTGAAGTACTGGGCTAAATTCACTAGTAAACTAAAACTACAGAACTACAGTCTACAGTACTCAATTCAATATATGAAATGCTACAGCTGTTGTTCTTGTTACCGGTAGGGCGGTAGGGGGTCTTACTTGGTAAGGCCGACTTACATAGAAATACTATAAATGTTAACTACGGTGGCCCAAATAATGGCATTAGACGAAACAAACAACTTTTCGATCACCCTAAAGATCTACTGCAATCCAGCATATAACCAATTCCCCCCCACCCCCCTAAAAAAATGGTTTCGTAAAGTTATCAGCGTCCTGAAGCACATTATGCCACTTCGGCGGATTGAAGAATTGTGTTCCTGATGGAAAGGCGGTGCTACTGTATCTTCTAGACTTTTTCAAGACTTCGAACTCTGTATTATGCCTGCCCAGTAGTGCCCATATGCCTTTTTCAGATAAAGAAGATACCACCTATGAGTCCCCCGATGAGATACTTGATGTAATTAAATCACTGTGTGATAGGCTGATATCACTGTCCGACTGTAAGGTTTACAGTCGGAAACATCGGATGCTAATTAAACACTTATCAGTCGCCTAGAAATGGGATTCTCTAGAATGGAAAATTACAATTCTTACAAAGCATTCTAGAACACACACCATAAAGGAAATGGTTTGGTTAATATTCGAAGCTTGAAGTATTACTTAATTAAGAGCGGAGGTTTTAAGTAGGCCTCGTTTATATAGGACATTATACTAGTGCATGCAAGCATATTATTTGCGGATCAATATTCTCTCATAGATCCTCCTGATCCTTTTACTGAACCGTTTGATACTACTGGACTGTCTGTATGTGTTCAGTAATTCGTCATAGGTGTTAGTTAGATAAAATAGATAGATTGGTTAAGTAGGGATTAGCCTACATTTTTGTATCTTCGCGTTATCGTGAAAATCATGGCATTAAGAAATCAGGAAACCTTTGAAGAGTTTTTTCAGTTATCTGTCTTTCGGCAGCTGATGAATAATTAAACATAAAATGAGAATTAAATTGACCTGTTGAATTTTGTTTCATCTACAGTTATCACACAACTTGCTATGTAAATTGTCTAACTTTGTTTAATCTTATCTTTATATTTTACTGACTATCAGGGACAAGGTTTCTTCCCTTCTGTTTCTTTGCTTCCAGAAATTTGGCAGGCAAATTAATTAGAATAGGGTTGGTGCGCGAAAAAATTGTTGGGCTAGAAACACTTGAATAAGGGGTAAGAAGGTGCCCTGAATCAAGTGGCGGGGTGTGTTTTTTGTAAAAACACGTGGAAACGATCGAAATGGCGGGTTTAAGTAAGAGCGGGAAGCCAATTTCGAAAATCGGCTGTGATTGGCTGCTACATATTTGACGTCATTACGCAGTGCTCTGATAATTTTTTATCTAGGTTTCTATGGATAGGGATTTTTTATCGATTCATTCATTCATTCATTCACATTAAATCTCAATCATTAAACACGTGGCTTATATTAATTGAAAGCGGAGAGTCTTGCGCTTTTTTTGACACTACAATTAATTAAATTCATGGTGATATAATATTGTTTCCAGCAGTATTTCCTTTAGCAATACTGCATTCCAAACTGTTTGAGTATATGGTCTGACGGTAAGGCCTACAGATTATTAGATTTAAAAATAACATTAAACTTTTAAGTTTTAAGGTATATTATGGTTTTGTTCAGAAATGGAAAAAATGAGAAACCGGGAGTCACCGGGGGTCGAACCAGCGCTATACGTAAGTTTCAGCCTATCAGGCCTCATCAGTAGCACTAACCAGTTCAGTTCAGCAGTTGCCCCTGACATTCACTATCCCACATAATCCACTTCTATTGACAGGCAGTCTTAAGTTGCATATCCTTCTCTAACAGCGGACCTACCGGCCTCAAGTATGTTAGAGTGAAACAGGAGGGAAGTACAAATAAATAAATATTCAGCTCGAGTATTGCTGCCAGGTGCTATTAAATAAATAAATTGGAGTTGAGCTGTTAATGCAACTGTAATTAAAGATGTAATATTATGGTTTTGTTCAGAAATTGAAAAAATGAGAATGCGCGTGAGAGCCCGCTGGTTCAACCCTCGGTGACGCGGTTTTTCATTTTTTCAATTTCTGAACAAAACCATAATATTACAACTTTAATTGCAGTTGCATTAACAGCTCAACTCCAATTTATTTATTAAACGTTTAATGCCGGTCAGCCGGAACTATAATTGGCTAATTGGCAATAGAGGACTTGCATAGTAAAAAATGTCGCCAGTAAACCAGTAAAGCTGCAATACTCAGATAATGCAATAGGCGGTGTTCGGACACTTCCCCCCCGGACACTTCCCCCCCGGACAGTTCCCCCCCGCTCAAGTAGGACACTTCCCCCCCGGACACTTCCCCCCCAGACACTTCCCCCCCGCGGACACTTCCCCCCCGACTGTTCTTAACTTCGCACATTCGTATTTTTCATTTTGTAAGGTAAACGGACCGCTTGTATCCAGATAAGTTGTATCCAATTTTCCTTTCGTAGCTCAGAAAGTGATCTTTTGCATCCCGATTTTACATTTTATATCCAAGTTTTATTTATGGGTTTTATCAATGCAATTACATCGTATTGTTTGCTAATCTTTAAACAATTAATTAGATGACCTATAAATTCCATCCCCCGAATGATATACTGTTTTTATTAACTATAGAATTATAATAATTAATTGTTTTAATTATAGGTATTATTATGTAATAGTCTTCTTCAAATTGTAGCAGATGGGGATGAATATTATTGTTGCAATCAAAATTATACCTCTCCAGGGTAAAATCGACATGCGTCGACCTGTATTCTGTGTTCAGCATTACTATTGATATACATATTACTATACATACTATATAGATATTATACACACTACATATTAAATTTCCTGGTTACTTGCAATATTTTTAATAGGATTTTGTTGAATTATATAATATTGTAGTAATTTATATATTAAATTGGTTAACATTCAATACCGCTCCTACTTTAGGCTTAGTCAATTTATTATCTGATGATACAAACATGAATTAATTATCCACGTTATCCACTTTCACCACGGGCACTCAGGGAAATGCCGGGGTCTGGGGGCGATAACCCCCAAGAAAAGAAGCCGGGGTTTGGGGGCGGCAGCCCCCAATTAAAAGAAGTTAAAAGAATTAAAGGAATTAAAAGAAAAACAAACAAAATTTGACTATAAAAATGTTTCTTTTATAATTTTGAAAAAACTTGTCTAGATACTGTACAACTTGTCCTGTAACCATCTTTAACTTTTGTTTATTGCTTTGATGCACCCAGATTAATTTTAACACTTTAACTGGGGGGGAAGTGTCCGGGGGGCAAGTGTCCGGGGGGGAAGTGTCCGGGGGGGAAGTGTCCTACTTGGGCGGGGGGGAAGTGTCCGGGGGGGAAGTGTCCGGGGGGGAAGTGTCCTAGATCCGCAATAGGCTGATAGAGCTGAATCAAGCGCTGACCGGTAAGGAAGGTAGGCAAGGAAGTGCTGCCTACTCGTCAGGAAATCTGCCGAGTTTGTAATTGTAACTAGCATTTTCTCAATCTTCCCCTTTATGAATTTAATTAATTATAGTGTCAAAAGACGCGCAAGACTTTCCGCTTTCAATTAATATAAGCCACGTGTGAAATGATTGGGATTTAATATGTATTTGAATTGATCAAAAATCTCTCTCCATAGAAACCAAGATAACAAATTATCAGAGCACTGCGTAATGACGTCAAATATGTAGCAGCCAATCACAGCCGATTATTAAAATTGGCTTCCCGCTCTTACTTAAACTCGCCATTTAGACCGTTTCCTCGTGTTTTTACAAAAAACACACCCCGCCGCCGCCACTCGATTCAGGGCACCTTGTTACCCCTTATTCGATTGTTTCTAGCCCAACAATTTTTTCGCGCACCAACCCTATTGCTATTCGCCGGATCTCGCATCCGCGTGATTTACTACAGTAATTGAGTCTTTTGGGAAAAGGTATAAAATTGAGGTTCCAAAATGCCTTCTGGTCTGGAGGTGCATGACATAGCAATTGAATAGAAGCAATGCCATCAAACAGTAACAGTGTAGGTGAAAACTTACTTTTCGGGTCGTACTGTATAATGTCGTAAAGGTATAATTCATAAAGCATATGTTTCCTTTACAGAAGTTGTTTTCTATAAGGGTTGGTTTTGATAGCTATGTAATTAACGTAGTATACAGCCGCTGTCTATAGACAGCAGCTGTAGACGCTGTCTATATAATAATACCACTATAAAAATTCCAGGGAGTAAGGCATAAAACAATTACACCATCTGGTTTAGCAACTAAATTCCCTTGTTCCTACCTACCGCGTAGCTCAGCATTAGTTGAATGGGCACAACTATCACGCAATCTATTGTCTCAACTAAAATACATTGCATCTTCCTACCACGTAGTTTATCATTAGTTGAATGGGCCCATAGGGACAATGATAAACCGCATTTTTGAAGTCTTAAAATTTTGTAATGTTCTACTTTTTTCAAAAGCCGTATGAAAGTGAAAGTTTCTTTGTTGCGCAGTGTACGAAATGTGCCGACCGTTTCACAATATTACATGTTTTCAAATAATTTCAAAGTAATTAATTTTGGAAATTCAATAATTTATTTACGATTTTATGTGACAAATAATGTCATTCATAAAGCGGAATAGAAGAGTGGTTAGCAAGCTGGCATTCAACCTACGAGTTAGCAGTTCGATCCCAGATGAAGACAATTTTGATGAATGAATGTGAAATATAGTAATAAAAGAAGGCCGAAATGCGCCGTTGTTTTTGGACGCACGAATTTTTTTGAAAATTCGTAAGAATCTGAAAATATGCATGATGCGTAGAGTTAGAGAATTTAGGTTAGTTTGAATTTTACAAAATTGCATTTCAACCAGTAGTTCAAAAGATATAACCAAAAGAAAATTGATATGCAAAAATTACATTGCCAAAAAAGCACATCCTTTTTGAAAAGTTCTACAAAAAAATTAGTTCCAATTGAAACGAATTTAGTTCCAAAATAAATTTTACAAAGCGAACTTAGTTCCAATCGAGGCGAACTTAGTTCCAATCACAGAATATCGAAACGAACTTAGTTCCAATGCATGCGAATTTAGTTCCAATGGATGCGATTTTAGTTCCAAAGCATGCGAATTTAGTACCAATGGAAGCGAATTTAGTTCCAATGGAAGCGAATTTAGTTCCAATGGAAGCGAATTTAGTTCCAATGGTTACGAACTTAGTTCCAATGTTTCAATCGTGGGGATAGCCACGTAGTAGGCGAAGCCTATTGCGTGGTATTGCCACTATTTGGGATGGGTCAGGGTCAATAATAATTGTAAATAATTGTAAACCCCTTTTGTCATTTAATGAATTAAATGTATAATTACACATTTTGAAATATATATTAATCACGAGTATACTGATACTGACTGACTGAGTCTGTAGTAGTATATTATACTCATACTCAAGTCATGCAAATTGTGCCATATTATAACCAATTACAATATTTACCAGTTGTTTCGGTTTAGGTGGTGGATGGGCGTTGTTTGGGTTAAGAGCTTTGGCGTTGTTGTTTACAATGAATATCATTTTAAATGATTAAATATAAATTAATTTAATTGAATTGTTTGGGTTAAGAGGTTGGGCGTTATTTGGGATAAGATTGTTTGGTTAGGAGGTTGGGCGTTATGGGTTAGTTATTTACAATTATTATTTACCCATCCACCTAATAGTGGTAAGTGGTATTAAACAG
>JAUCBJ010004393.1:0-23102 GCA_032718475.1 Nemertoderma westbladi | reverse complement strand
CTGGGTAGGGAGGGTATGCCTCCCTGGGTATGGTGGTTACGTCACGTAATGCTTACCTAGGCATGGTTGAATCGTGTTACTGGCTGCTTCAAGAACGCAACTATTACTGTGGGGGTGCCTTGTATAAATACGGAGAAGCTCTCAGCCTCTACTAGTGACACTGCACCTGCAATGCAATGGAAAAGTAAATCACGCGACTTTATGATCATTCCAGTGGAAAAAGCCATGGAATACATGGCAACGGTAATTGGTACTTACAGGAAGCCTAGATAGGAGTCCCTCCCTGTAGGAAAAGAATGGATCACCCTACAGAATACTAATAGCTAGCCAACACATAATAATAATACCACTTAGACAGACAGATAAGCATGCATAGCCTAGAGCTATTGAAACATGCGTGTGAAACTGCAGTTACTAGATAATTAGGAACGAAACAAGCGACCGTTATGTAGATTTTAACTAGGTACTTCAGCGTGGCTCGATTTTTAATGATTTATCGGGGCGAGCCATGTAGGTGTACGTTACCACCTAGACTATAGTGAATTGTAAAAGTGTCACTAATTTGTAAAACCAAAATCAAAAGGCCTGGTTGGTCAGGTGGAAGACTTCTGCTACATCGGATCTGTGTAAGAAGAAAAATAGATTAACAAACCACAATCGATTTATAGTCCATCTAGCCACAGACCCAATTTTTTTATCCATTACATCTTCCCCTTCTTTATAATTGATCTAATTTATCGTGCACTGCATCATTGTTTTTGCATTACTACTACAACTAGGTCGAACAAACTCGTACAGTGGAAATGAGATCCTTCCAGGCATCCCGATTCTCCATAGTTGTCGCAATTTCGTTTCTCTCAAGTTCAATATCCCTTTCAAGCTGGTCTATTTGTTATAGCTATCTGTTACGCTTTCCATGTGTTGGTTGCCAGAAAAGTAGATCTGGTATGAGCTCGTCTTTACTTCTCCAACAGTGCCCACTGAATCTTAATCTGCGTTCAAGGAGAGTGGTTAATACAGGTGGTAATGTACACCATAAAGATCGTTGTATCATGCTAATGTTTAGGGCTGCCCTTTGTAGTCTTGTCTAGCAACAATCAATTCTTTGTTCAATGTCATTTTTGCTACTCTCTATCCATGATCCAAGGTAGTGGAAGCCGTCAACCTACTTAGTTGATTATTATCGATTGTCGTCAAGTTTTCATTAACATTAAAAGTCATGAATTCGGTCTTGGTAGCATTTATATGCAATCCAACCTCATTAGCAGCCCTCTCCACTTTAATCACTAGAAACTGTGCATCTGCTATTAGAGAGCAGGGCGATGTCATCCGCAAATTCGGAGAGGAAGATATTACTGAATATCTACGAAATCTGCGTTCTTGTAGTGTGAATCCCAGATCTTCACGGCCGTCCTCATCGTAATCCAATACAATTACGAATAGTAATGGCGCCAATGTGTCGCCTTGCATTGAGAAAAACTCAGTTTCACCATCTGGTGAGAGTACCTGAGCTTATATGTCACAATATAATAATCCAATGCCAGCCACAATTACCTCTGGTATTCCATAAGCTCTTAGGATTTCCAGCATTTTACCTCTATTGATTGAGTCGAATGCTTTCTTGAAGTCCACAAAAGGCAGGACAACTGGGAGATTCTTTCACTTAATTCCCTCAATCAGTCTCTGTAGCGCAAGTATCTGAGCTATTGTTGATCTATTTGGTCGAAATCCGTTTTGGCTCTTACGCAGGAGTTTCTTTATGTGAGGTCTAATTCTATATATAATCATTTTGTTGTATATTTTGGCAGCTACCACAAGCAGACAGATCCCACGATAGTTTGTTGGTATGCCGCGGTCTCCTTTCTTGGGGAGAGGCTTTAGTTGACCTTTAGTTGAGAGACCAGGGAGGCCAGATTGTGATGGGGAGAGGGATTCTGGAGTTGGAGGCTACTCTCATGTTCCACCCCGACCAACAAAGCCATTGGTGAATCTGAGGCAAGTCACTAGACTAGCCTCAGTAAACACCCTAACACTCGGGTCCCCAATGCGACAAGGTGAGCTGACTGTCTTGGCAGATAAGCTTTCTCTTAGCGCAGTGGGTGTTCAAGAGCACCGAATGCAGACTGGACAGAGTGATGAGGTTCTGATTAAGGACATGGGGGGCGGTTGGCGACTCGCCCTCGCGTCAGCAGATGATAGTGGCAATGGTGGAATTGGTCTATTGATGAATCCAACTGCACATGCAGCATTGGACAAAATAGACCAAATCTCTAACCGCATCATCCGTTGCCACTTCTCATGTTCTGGAAGACTGGCTAAGAAGTTTCCTAAGGTGGTTCTGATTGTGTGCTACTCTCCAACTAGTGTTGCCCCTGTAGAGGAGGTGGAAAATTTCTACCACAATCTACAAGCAGCTACTGATGGAGTGGATCAGCATGCATTCTTAACATTCCTGGGAGACTTTAATGCAAGTCTGCATCAATCACCTACATCGCCCTGGGTCTATAGCAATAGTGTTAACCGAAATTCTGTCCATCTTCAGGATTTTATCTCTGGAAATGGATTGTTTTCGGCTGGAACCCAGTTCAAGAAGCGAACTGGAAAGCTAGGACTCATAGTGGACCCAGTGGTCACAAGTCCCAGATAGACCATATTCTGTTTCGTAGGAAATACAGGAGCTCTATACAAGACTGTAATGCATTTACACTTCGACCCTTCTCCAGTGATCACCGCCTTATTGTGGCCAAGGTAAGACTTAGTCTGCGTGCTAGCAGAACAACGAAATCTGCCTTGCCGCGGCATGACTGGTCCTCTCTGTTGCAACAGCCAAGTGTGAGATCCAGCTTCACACTACAGCTGAGCAACAGGTATGAGGCTCTTGCCTCTGAGGCGGCAGATCACTGTGAGGGCTATACTGCCTTTACAGAAGCAGTTAAGTTAGCAGCTGCAGAAACAGTTCCTGTATACCCTCGAAACAGGAAAAGGGCCCCCTGGACTGACAACAAAATTCAGAAGTGCCGAAATGACCTTCATAAGGCGCAGAAAGAGTCCCGACTCAAACAGACTACAGCGGCCAAGAATGCAGTTAAGGCTGCATCTAGGTCCCTGAACAGGCAGTACTCTGTTAATCTACAGGAGCTAATAAACCAACAGGTTGATGCCATCAATGATGCTGACGACAGCAGGCAATCATCCCAGGCATGGAAATCAATCAATCTGCTTACTGGGCGGAAAAGCCAACCAACCACCAAGGTTAAGGCTGAATCACCAGCCGATCGCCTCAATGGTTGGAAAGCCCACTTTGAAAAGCTCCTCAATAATGACAGGGTATTGCCTGATAACTTTATAGAAGTAAAAGTGTCTGAGTCTGTACTCCCAGATATTCCCATTGGCGATATCTCCTTTGCAGAAGTGAAGGCTGCTGCAAAGAGCATTAAGACCAATCGTGCCAGTGGAGTAGATGGTGTTCCCCCTGAGGTCTTTAAAATACCTGAGTGTTTAAAGCTCATCTATCCCATCATAGTAGACATGTACCGAACAACAAGAGTCCCACAAGAAATGAAAACAAATAAGTTGGTGCCAGTTCCCAAGAAGGGCAACCTAACACTCTATGGTTCTTTTCGGGGAATCTCCTTGATCTCGATTGCTGCAAAGCTATACAATAGGATTCTATTAAATCGCATCAGGGATCCCATTGAGAGACTGCTCCGTGGAAATCAGAATGGGTTCCGTAAAGGTCGTGGGACCATGGAGCCCATTTTGGCACTTAGAAGGATAATTGAAGAATTATCAAAAAAGAAAGACAGGCATCTGGCTGTTATCTTTGTTGACTTCTTCAAGGCCTTTGATTCAGTCTCTCGCTCACGTATGTTCAGCATACTTTCATTATATGGGATTCCTGATGAAATTATTGCAGCAATCAGATCAGTATACGATGGTTCGACAACATTTGTGTCTACTGTTGACGGTGACACAGAACCATTTGAAGTGTTATGGGGCGTCCTCCAAGGAGACACACTTGCACCATTCTTGTTCATTATTGTGGTTGACTATGTTCTACGCATGTCCTTAGATCATCATAATGATGATGGGGTGATGATAACTCCACCTACTGGCTCCAGAAGTCGAGGAAATCCTGCCAAGTACCTAACTGATCTAGACTTTGCTGATGACTTAGGAGTACTCTCAGAATCATTAGAGGGAGCCCAACGGCTCCTCAGCTCATTAGAACATGCTGCTTCTAGTGTTGGTCTTTTTATTAACTCCAGAAAGACCAAAATTCTGACCGTTAACTTTGAAAGTCCTCAGCAAGTCTCTGATCGGATGAGCATAAGCTCAAAGGATGGTATGCTTGAGCATGTGGACGACTTCTGTTACCTGGGATCATGGATCCGGAAGTCAGGTGAGGACCTTCGAATACGTAAGGGAAAGGCATGGGCAGCCTTGAATAGGCTTTCCAGGATTTGGAAGTCACCGAGAATTAATCGGAAACTTAAGGTCCGATTATTTAGAGCAGCAGTAGTTCCAGTACTCCTCTACGGGAGTCCATGCTGGGCTCTAACTGCTGAGGACACCAAATCTCTGGATGGCACATTCACAAGAATGCTACGCCGGGTTCATTGTGTCAAGTACAATGCACACATCTCCAACCAGACACTATATAACATTGGAGGTGTCTCATTGGTTCCCCCAAGCTTGACACTAGAACAAAATCGCCTCCGCTTTGCAGGACATTGCTTTCGCCGTGAGGACCAGCCAGTGCATAATCTTGTACTTTGGCAGCCTCATGGAGTGAATAAGCATGGTGGACAGCCCATGACTTTCTTGAGACGCATCTTAAAGGACACTGGCCTTAAAGATGCGGATGATCTAGCAAATGTCATGGGTGATAGGGAATTGTGGCGGTGCAATTTTGTTGACAAGCCGGCACAGCATTCTTAAAAATGCAGCTGCAATGCAGCATGCCGATCCTAGTAGTAGTAGACCTTTAGTCAAAATTGGTGGTGGCTTTTCCCCTTTCATCATCCGGTTGCAAACATCCAATAATGGTCTCTTTAGCACTCCTGTTTTCCATACCTCCGCTGGGATTTCATCTAATCCACTCGCTTTATTATTGGACATGCTTTTAATGCTTCTTTGGAGTTCGGCAGGTGTGAAGTCCCCTGTTTCTATAGGTAGCGTCTCGTCATATATTTTCTTTGTAGGGCTGACCTCGATGTTTGGTGGCTGCCCAATGAAGTTGCTGAAGTGATCTTTCGATTTCCCAACACGTTCTTCAGGACTTTTTCCAACTTGGCGGTGGCTTTTCCCTCTTCAACATCCGGTTGGTTGCCAACATCCAATAATGGTCCGTTTAGCAATCCTGTTTTTGTGTGTTAAAAGAAAATATTTATTTTATATATCAGTGTTGTTTCTGTCCGGAACGTCTGCTGAAAGTCACTGGTCTTTATAATGCAGATGGATTATGGAGTTACAATGATCGCTAACTGTTGAGTTACAGGGCAACCGGCATCCTAGTGTTGTTGTACCCGTTTACCGGTGATGTACCGGTTTACAGTTTTATGTTCTAACCATTCAGCTAGCTGATCATGTAAAATGATCAGCAAATAAAAACTGCATGTATTTCTTACCATATAAATTTGGACGTGCAGGAGATGTATTTCTTAATGGTAAGCCATTGGAGTGTGTTCGGCAGGTGCAGTACTTGGGGCACACAATATCTTGTGACTTGTCAGACGAACCAGACATGATGCGTCTGAGAAGTGGCATATATTGTCGTGGTAACCAGTTAGCTCGGCATTTTTCAGTATGTTCGAAATCTGTAAAAGTGGTGCTTTTTAAGGCTTTTTGTTATAATATATATTGTTGTGCACTTTGGTCTATTTTTCGAGTAGAATGTCAGCGCAAGCTGAAGGTTGCATATAATACTGCGTTTAGGTTACTATTTAAATATGGCTGAACTGAGGATGCCGACACATTTTTTGTCGCTAACAGAGTAAATACATTTAAATCGGTGTTACGTAGTAACATGTATTCTATGTATAATCGTGTAACCAAGTCAAATAACCGAATTGTAGCAGCTTGTTATCTAGTTACGAAAGATGATTCTGTCATTATTGATAGATGGAAACGAGTTTTGGGTACATAACCCAGTAATAATCAATTGTGCAAATTATTGTGTTGTGTTGATTTTTGTATGTATATCGTGCATATTGTAGGTAGGCCTATGTACAAGGGTTTCGGCCCGATGGAATAAAGAAAATAAAATAAAAAAAAAGGTAGACCTGGAAATACTACCTGATACTTTGTATGTCCGCAATTTGACCTCCTCATGGCCTCCCATCTGTCAATACCATCATCTGCATTCACCCATAACACCAATAAAAAACTATAAATATACCAGTTGCATTTCTATATGGGTGTAACTATCCTACCTAAATTAGTAGCTAGAGTGTTTAATTAATCATTGTGGGCGTGATGGTTCATGGTTAATATACACTACCCTTTCATTGTGTAGCGAGTGGTTAAAGACGGCCAAGTACTTGTAGGGTTGAGCACAGTGGCAGCAGATTATTGTATTGACAGATGGGAAGCCATGAGAGGTAAATTGCTGTAAATTGGTATCCAGATAGTATTTCCAGGTCGATATTTTACCTGAGCCGCTAGCTGAATGGTTAGAGCGTCAGACTTCCAACCCGGAGGTCACAAGTTCGATCCTACCTGGATGTGATTGCCGACTTTTCAAAGCTGTGCCCAACAAAAGTTCTAATGATATCCATGATATACCGGTAACATTAGGTCATGTATTGACCTAATGTCAATACATGATGGATGGGCTCAGGCATGCCTCCCGGCTCGGATAGGTGGCCTTGGGTTGAGCTCCACATTGCAGCTAGCACCTTCTGCCTATTCGGCCTCAGCTGCTGTGTTCCGCTCTCTCGGTCCGCCTCCACAAACCATCGGATCCTCACCCCTCTATTTCCCCGCCCACGAGGCTTGGAAGGACGCCCTCCCTACCATTATCCAAACTCCAACAGACTCAGACGCAGTGGCAGTGAGACAGCATGCGTGGATGGAATCACTGCACGAGGCGAACCGTGCGGCTCCACCACGACACAACTGGAGATTGCCCATCTCAATGCGGTCGACGATCCAGTCTCTGGTTGCTGGCTCGTCGCCATTCCCATCAGTTTGTTAGCACTGAAACTCACTGACGCCCAGTTCCGAGTTTAGGTTGCCACAAGCCTCGGTTGCAAGGTAACTGAACCCCACAGGTGCTCCCGATACGGAGCCACCGACATAAGATCAGACGGCCTCCATGGTCTGTCATGTTGGAGAAGCGCCGGGAGGATGGCACGTCACTCTATGTTGAACGACATAGTGTGGCGAGCCATGGCAACCTGTGGGGTTCCAGCCTTTCTGGAGCAACCGGGGTTGTGCAGAAACGGTGGGAAACGAGTCGATGGCGTCACCCTCGTCCCGTGGAGCCGCGGCCACATGCTGACTTGGGATGCGACCGTCGTTGACCCCCTCACTCCCAGTCATCTCGCTGCGAGTGCAGCGGCCGGCAGCTGTGTTGTCAAGGAGACGGAGAACACGAAGATCACGAAGTACGAGGAACTAGTCGACCGAGTCTACCTATTCCACCAAGTAGCCTTCGAGACCCTCGGTCGACCCGTCCCTGAGACGGCTGCATTCCTATAGGAGGTGGGCGGCAACCGCCTCAAAGCAGTCACTCAGCAGCCGAGATCCCATCGGTTCCTCCTCCAACGCATCCTCATAGCCATCCTGATTGGCAACACGGCCTCCATCCTCGGGACCGCGGACCCTGCACTATCAGAGGGTCTCTACGATCTCCACTGTGCTCCCCCAGCCCCCGCACCCATCGTGGGCCAGACTGCTTGACTTTTAATTTTTTTGACTTTTAATTTTAGGTATTATTAGTTGGAAGGCTGTGTGTTTGTTTGTGCTACTGTATCTCTGTTTAGTAAATTATTTTATTATTTCGAAATTAAAATATTATTTCTTATTATGTTTTGTAAATATATAAATATATATTATATTAAAAAATAGAAACATTTATTTCCTCTGTCAGTTTCAACATTGTCAAAAAATTTAACTTTTATGTCCGCTCACACTTCTTTGTACGCTTACATTATTACAGACATATTTGGCCCGGGGGGGGGGGGGGGGGTCATTTAATAAATTTGTTTGTAAATCATCTGTATCTTTGAGTCAGTTTTATTGGGAAATCCGAATCCGAGATTTCGTGACTTTTCCAAAAATTTAATGGACTAACCAAAAGCAAAATTGTTTAAACATATTATGGCTCACTAAAATTAATTTATTTGCAGTATAGCGGTTTTTTGGATGCTGATCACGATTATAGAACACTAATTTAACATTCGAGAAAATTTTTGGTAATTTTGAATGTGCCCCCTGGGGCACAAAAAAACAAATAGTACAAATATGATATTGAAAAATCACAACAAAATCAAATTGATTTTATGACCATATGATTTTTGGGATGCTGATCACGAATATGACACTCAAAAATATCGTATTATCAAACCAAATACGATTTTTACCATTTGAAATTTTATGCTATTGGAATTTTTCGTCCCATCAGACAAGAACCAAACACGATAGATGATTAAATATAGTTTAGTGTTGTCTCAAGTGACAAAATAAACAACAGTTTTGACTACTATTTATACACTGAAAACGATAGTTACGTTACCACGAATGATTTTAAACGAGTTGTATCATGATCAGCGACCTTGAAAACCAGTACAGCTTTATATTTTTTTTTTCTACTTCTACTTTTCGTTTTGGGGTACCAGAATGCACCAAAACTGATTGCATTACCAGAAATATTTATAACTAGTACCTTCAGAATTATCAAACAAACACGTTTTAGTTTGACATTATTTTACTTATACCTTTCGTCCTGGGGGACCAAAATGATGGTTGAATTGTCAGAAAATATTTTTAACGAGTTGTATCGTGATCAGCGACTTTGAAAACACTTATACCATCCAAATTGTAATTTTTGAGTTTATGCTTATTAAATATTAAACAAAGCGGAAAGAACTATTTCAAATTTTGAATAAATTACATATATCACGTTGACTTTATATAGGAAAACAGTACTCGTCTACTTTACTAGCATGGCTTGCGCTCAGCGAGTAAACCGACTCATACTAACCTACTCATACCTACCGACTCATACTGTTTCCTATAATGTGCTACTTTTATCAACGTGATATCAATATTTATTTTTGCATATAAATGAACATTTTATAGCTAAGCTTTCAGTGTTACTACTACTATCGGCGAACTGCATTGCATGCAGCTGTATTCTATATATTACATATATATTAAGAATGCTGTGCCACCGGCTTCTCGTCAAAATTGTGCCGCCACAACCTCGTATCACCCATGACATTTACTAGATCATCCGCATCTTCAAGGCCAGTGTCCTTTACGATTCGTCTCAAGAAAGTCATGGGCTGTCCACCATGCTTATTTACTTCTTGAGGGCGCCAAGGCACGGCAAGGCTATTCACTGGCTGGTCCTCACGGCGAAAGCAATGTCCTGCAAAGCGGAGGCGGCTCCGTTAAGTGTCAAGCTACGGAAGACTAATGAAACACCTCCAATTTTTGTATAGAGTCTGATTGGAGATGTGTTCATTGTACTTGACACAATGAACCCGGCGCAGCATTCTTATAAAAGTGCCATCCAGCCGATTTGGTATCCTCTGCAGTTAGAGCCCAGTCAGAGTCCATTGTGATTGTATATTTGCAGTATAACCTACGTTTCACAATAATTGATAATGTTTGTTCCCATCTTTGCAAATACCATAAATTAAGCCAAAGTTCGTTAATCGCTTTAAAGATTGATTTATAGAGAGACAGGTAGAGGGGGTTGAGGTTGTTGTCTCAATAACCCGGACGCGGACACCCCGAACGTAATCCCCCCCCCCCCCCCCACACCACCGCCTCCTCTCGCCCGTCTCTCAGGGGATGTGGGGGGTAGGAGTTTCTTACAATTCAGCAGGGGGGGGGGGGGGCAATGCTGCACTCGTGGTGGAAAATCATCAAGAAATCCTACGGGGTGGTCCTGTCGTTGGGGTTTGGAAATTCTCGGTAATTACCAGATTGTAACAGTTCTAGTAATGTTCATTAACTCGGAAGCACACCTTTAGTATGAACAATGACGATTAGAGCAGACAGATTATCGCGTGTATCACCGGATGTTTCATGTAGCTTAAAACTATTACTAACTAATCAGTTTGTTAAGCTAATTAATGTTCACCTTGTTTTCTACTCACAACTTGGGGCTAATAATTTTTAAGAACCCATAGTGTACCACATAGTTAAATAACTTCAAAAATACAAAATATTCTCAAAATACAACACCTAATATGAGGAAGGCAACATGCAGTAATCTAATTTACAATATGCTTTGAATGAAGTAACAGTACCACTTGGTTGGGACTTTGTAGTATATAAATCAATATTTAAGTGATTAACGAACTTTGATTTAATTTATGGTATTTGCAAAGATTAGAACAAAGATTATCAATTACAGTACGTAGGTACACTGCAAATAAAACTATTCTATAATGCTTGCTGCTAATCCACCAGCACCAACCAATAGTGTTGTTGTTGTCCTAATGCAGAAGTAGAAACTGGAGGGTAGATTATTTTACATCTATTAGCGTTCTTCAGTTACAGTAGAGTTCATTATGCATTATTATTGTTTGTTCGATGATACCTTAGCAAGTTCTTTTTCTATCAAAAATATTTATTACTTATCCTTGAAATATATAACTTTTATGGTTTTATTATTATGATGTCGTTGAGATTCAATTAAATTAAGCAGGGAAGGAGAAAATATAGTAAAATATATCAAGTAAAATTTAAACTTCGATACTTCTGTTCGGGTGTCATCCACTCTTCTGCAGGATAAGCGATCAGCATGGGCTTTCCCATCTCTGTTGATGATAATATCTCAATAA
The DNA here is from genome assembly GCA_032718475.1 of Nemertoderma westbladi. Taxonomy (NCBI): domain Eukaryota; kingdom Metazoa; phylum Xenacoelomorpha; order Nemertodermatida; family Nemertodermatidae; genus Nemertoderma; species Nemertoderma westbladi. The sequence continues at coordinate 12,078 of JAUCBJ010004393.1, read as the reverse complement.
AAACCTCTACCAGATGGCATGGATAGATTTAGAATGAGTCACCTCGTGTCAACTAGGCCGTGGTGGACCTGAGGAAATTCACTAATCTTGCCTTACGGTTATATTGAAAAATATCGAGAAATGAAAATAATGAGAGTAAAAATAACGCGAGTAAAAATATCGAGTGTTGAAAAATATCGAGAGTAAAAATATCGAGAGCAAAAATATAGAGTGTTGAAAAATATCGAGAGTAAAAATATCGAGTGTTGAAAAATATCGAGAGTAAAAATATCGAGAAATGGAAATAATGAGAGTAAAAATAACGCGAGTAAAAATATCGAGTGTTGAAAAATATCGAGAGTAAAAATATCGAGAGTAAAAATATCGAGAGTAAAAATATCGAGAGTGAAAAATATCGAGAGTAAAAATATCGAGAGTAAAAATATCGAGAGTAAAAATATCGAGAGTGAAAAATATCGAGAGTAAAAATATCGAGAGTAAAAATATCGAGAGTGAAAAATATCGAGAGTAAAAATATCGAGAGTGAAAAATATCGAGAGTGAAAAATATCGAGAGTAAAAATATCGAGTGTTGAAAAATATCGAGAGCAAAAATATAGAGTGTTGAAAAATATCGAGAGTAAAAATATCGAGAGCAAAAATATAGAGTGTTGAAAAATATCGAGAGTGAAAAATATCGAGAGCAAAAATATAGAGTGTTGAAAAAATATCGAGAAAAATATCGGTTGGGACTTTGTAGTATATAAATCAATATTTAAGTGATTAACGAACTTCGATTTAATTTATGGTATTTGCAAAGATTGGAACAAAGATTATCAATTACAGTACGTAGGTACACTGCAAAATATTCATATATATCGAGAGATTTATATAATCTCTCGAGTTCACATAATCTCTCGATCTCTTAACTCTCTCTCTTATTTTTACTATATAATCTATCTAGTAATTTAATATATTAATAATTTTTATTTACTCTAAATTTGTCAACACTCGTTATTTTCGATATTTTTCATCTCGCGTTATTTTTACTCTCGATATTTTTTAATCACGTTATTTTTACTCTCGATGTCTTTTAATCACGTTATTTTTACTCTCGATGTTTTTCAAGTCTCGATATTTTTCATCATTACCTGCCTTACTAATCACCAGGATTCATACCAAAGTACTACTGCAACAAGAAGGGGAACCAACCGTAACAGCCCCAGCTGATACGATACAGTCAGCATTCGAGAACATCTATTGTGTTTGAGCCAACTTGTGGAGGTGGGTGGACATTTGTCTACAGTTTGGTAGATTGTATTATAGGGTCCTTGTTTTGTTGGCATCTCTACACAATCGAAGGCCGGGGGCTGAGGGGGCTGAGGGGGCTGAGGGGGCTCTATCCCCTCCCATTACCATGAAGAGATTACCATTTTATTTAAAAGATCTCTTAACTCCATACACACCGATTCGCGACCTCAGGTCAAATAACTCTAAGCACCTGGTTGTCCCACGATTTCATCTTGACAACTATGGTAAACGTGCTTTTTCGGTATCCGCCCCATCCAGTGTGGAACGCTCTACCTCTAAACTTGCGTTCAACTGAATCACTGGACTTATTCAAGAAGCGGTTAAAAACACATTACTCTCAAAATGTGTATAATTAATAAGATTTTAATATCTTTTTTTTATTATCTTTTTAATTAATTTGATGGAGCGAATGATATTATCATAATAACTCTAAATACATCCATTTTATATAACAATGTGTCAATTTTTAATGTTTTTACCGTATATGTATAACTTTAATTTTGCTTATTTTATTTTTTATGGCACTCTTATTCAGTTTACGGTGATAATAACTCTAAAGTATATCCATTTTATATAACAGTGTGTCACTTTTATAGATTTTTACATTTATTTTTAATTTTATTTTTTATGCCACTTATGTTCCCGTTATCATGTGTTACTGTAAGGAGTTGCGCCAAGAACAACGCGTATTGGCGCTATAAAATACTTTTAATAATAATAATAATAATAAGTAAAAAACATCAGTATTATTTTACTGACAAGGTATATTATTATTACTTTTGCTGGGCACAGCTTTGCAAAGTCGGCAATGATGTCCAGGTGGGATCGAACTGGTGACCACCGGGAGGTAAATTGCGGACATACAAGGTATCAGGTAGTATTTCCAGGATGTGCACAGCCTGTTTAAGGACGCAGGAGTTTAAAATAGGCTCGCTGATTGGGATGAACTGATAAAGTGTTTAATTGATCGTGAGATCTGGGGGCGCTGTTGCTAGGAATGCCGGCACTGCACCTTCTTAGTGCAAGCGGATAAATCATCATTAGTTCTCAGAAGCAGCAAACCAAATGTTTTCACATCTTATGTGTAACCTGTGTGCCAGTCCAAAGAAATATTATTACTACTACTGTTATTACTACTTATATAAATTATTTATAATTGCTCATTAATTAATTGGAGTTAACTAAAAAAAAGTTACTTATTTTTTTTACTAAAACTAATGGCTAATAAATAGAAAAAAGTATTATTAGTTTATTGAAGTTCAAAAAATTAAATGAATTTTGATTAATTCATTTTTGAGGTTTTTAAACTAAATAATACTAAATAATAATATAAAAACCTATAATAATAAATAATTTAATAATTTTTCGGGGCGGGGAGGGACGGGAGGGGAGGGGAGGTAGGTGGTGTGGTGTTAGGACTACCACATACCATACCCATACTACACACCCGCCCCCAACCGCGGGTGCCACCCACCACCTGAACCCTGTTGGGGGCTGTGACCCCAGACCCCTGATTATGGACAACCTCAGGCTCAGCCTGTCCTGTCAGCCCCGCTTTTGCCAATTCCTGGATCCGCCCCTGGAACTGGGCATCATCGGTGAGTTTTACTCCCAACGAGTTGCTGGGCGAGTAGCCCGGCTAGAAACGGATTGTCGTCTGCATTACCGCAGAGTGCAGCATCGTCCTTATGCAAACCCCTACCCCCCACTCCCACCCCCCCCCCCCCCCCCCCCCGAGTCATTTCCGTCGTCACCATCACCTCTCCGAGAGGCTAGCTACATCCATGACCCATTCCCTTCCCTACATCGTACAGTTTTGTTCCATTTCACATGAATTTCACACATTTTATCACTGATCAATAATAATATTTCGCTTCCTGTGATTTTCAGCGCTGTCAATGCATGTCAGTTTTTTTCTATGCTATGTAACCTCAGCTATAATCAACTCACCTTAAATCTATGAAGCTGAAAATGTCTACCTCTGCCTCTCAATGTCAGAATGTATTATTACCAACAAATAATGAATAGGCCTATACTCGTAAATCAGTAATAGTTAATCAGCTACGTATAATCGTATATAAATATAGAGAATAATGTTAAAGTACCCTACCCTGGATATACAGTCGTTTATTATTTATTCAAGGGAGTATGTCAACTGCTTTTTCTGAGAGAGTACTTGGAATAAATACAAGACAACTGTAATGAATACCAGTTCTTTAGCTTCTCAAATTATCCAGTGAGTAGAAAAATAAAATGAGCCCAATGGGACCTTCCTACTATCACTACTGGTTGGGGAGTTAGTTAATGCTCCACTTGGGTTCTGTTATCTAATCAGACGTAGATTGGAAGGGAATAGGGATTGGAAGGTGCACCTGCTATGCCATAGGGTATATAAAACCTCTTTGGTATAAACAAGGCAATATGATCGCATCCTGATTACATATTCCACTTTAATTGAATAACCCTTCCGAAGCTGCATATATTGGGTGGTAGTTAGTTGAAATGGTATTATGGTTCACACTTCGAAATAGTCAACACTTTGAAAAAAAATGTCAACACATTGGGAATGCCAGTATATAATATCCAAGCATAGTGGCTCATGAAACATAATATATCTCACTGGCTTACATTTTTCCTAAATACAACCGCATATATATATTTATCCAATTTGTATCAGATTATTTAGCAACACAGTGTGTTCTCCTAGAACGTTCCTTTGGAGAAACAGCGGTTTCACCCAAACAGATCGCTTATTTTGGTTTTTCGTCGCTGTGCTCGTCGTGGCAAACAATGCCAATACCAGTAGGCTATCAACAAATTATTTTTTATCGGCCATAAATTTTTTTATAAATAAATAAATTTTTATATTGTCTTATTTAGCCTTTATTGTTATAATATTATATTAAATTTCCTTATTATATAAATCAAAACAGATAAACAATACGCATAATACGTAAATAAAACAAACAACTTATTATTATACAAAAAAATTATATAATTACGCCATAAATTTTATATAATGATACAGTTTCTCGTTTGTCTCATGCTTCTTTGTGATGTGAATGAACATTAAGCATGGGTCACGTGATCACCTGGGTGATGTGAAATCACCTGAGTGAAGTGGGTCGCACGATAATTTAAAGTGATCAGCAAGAAATTTTCCTGTGATTCACATAAACTCATGCTTCATGTTACCTGTATGAATCCGTCTTAAATCACCCCAAAAAAAAACAGTAATTCGGTGTGAAATATATTTTATAAGGTCCTTTCTCAATCAATATTACAAAGATTAACGAATGGCAGGCTGACTCAGACATCAGACACTTAGTCTCCCTCACTCACCCTCATGTTTAGACAGCAAAAAGATGTTTCTAATAAATGTAGTCCCTTTGACTGGGTGGACTAGCTCTTTTGAGAGTTACTCCTCTACAGCGTTTCACCTTCGTCAGTGTTGTGGTGTAATCCTCTGTGTTTTGGTGTAACATACAATGGCTGTTCCACTATGTCTAAAGCTAAATATGTCATGCCAATCATATTCGATTGGCCTTCACTTAAACAGTACGCAACTGGACTGACCGATCACTGAAGTAAGGTAAATAAGTAGCCCTGCCCCAATGCGGGGTTCGAACCCTCGACCATCGGAGAGAAGTTAATTCAAGGCAACGGATTAAAACACTAAGAAATGTGCTCATCAATAAATTCTAATAGTTGTACTAGAGAGCCAGCAAGCTGGCTATTAAAACACCGTCAGCCCCTAAGAAGGACAGTTTGACAGAGTTATAGCGGCACTTATACTTGACCTCTCAACAAGTAAGCCCTAATAATGGTCTTCTAATTAAATGTAATTTGCTGATATCTCGAGAACAGATCATCGATTTTTTAAATGTGATTGTACCGTTTGGTGAACTGCATCCAACGAGATATCATAACCCTATTTCGGATGACAGGTACTGGTGAAATCAGACTTTACCAAAAAAATTCCAAGCTAAACAACATCAATGTGCACAAACATCAGACAAACAAACAAACATACGTATTTTGACAACAATAAGCCTTAACGGTCTTCTAATAATCTATTACTCTCTAATCAAATGTACATATTTTAGAGGAATACTGAATACGAAATATTATAAATATTGGCTTACATACTTGCAGTTAAATACAAAAGATTATCAGGTAAACATTGATTTGTTAGCAAAAATAAACCCAAAGAAGTTACATTGGTAAGAATACAACAACATTTTAGCAGGAAGGGGGTGAATTAAAATTCTGAAAGTTTTTATGGTAGTAACATTATACGAATATAAATTCTAATCACGCTTTACAAGGGAAAAAGCTCTGATAGGATAGGCGAGGCCATACTCCCTCCCCAGTTATACATCAGTTCGGTATAATATATCCATTCACTTTCTTCTAAGACAACCGGTAATGAATATGAATCCTGTTAATTAAGTAAAACAATATTATGCCGAGAGCTACATCATAGCAAAAACAACAGGAAGGCCTGTAAGAGCAAATTTAGTTGTGATTCAATTACATTATGACAGGCATGGGGCGGAACAAAGATTTAACGAAAAAAATAGCACTCAGCCAAATAAGAAGAGGGATGTTCAAAATCAAAACTATTTACATTAGTCGTCATTTATATACCATTTCATTCAATTACTTAATTAATATTATAGAGAAATATTAATAATTAGTAAATTAAAAGCAGGTACTGTAGCTGCTCTGTCTTCAGTCTTCTGTATAAGAAATCATAGTGACCTCGTACTGTATTTCTCTTTGACTGTGACAGATAATACATTTTTTTTAACATAAATGTTTAACATGCACATATTTGAGCTACTACTACAGTACGTCGAGTTCGTACAGTGGATGGAAATGAGATCCTTCCGGCTTCCAGATTCACCATAGTTGTCGCAATTTCGTTTCTCCCAAGTTCAGTTACCCTTTCAAGTTTGTCTATATATGTTATGGCCGGCCTTATGTTGGTGCCTGAAAAGTAGATCAAAATACAAGTACAGTTAAACAACAATAACTATGTACATTATATAACATTATATAATATTCCCATTATATACTGTAACGGTAGTAGATTATTAAATATGGTGGTAAGGTGAAGTAAATGTTAGGTGGTAAGGTAAAGTAGGTGTGAAGTGGTAAGGTAAACTAGGTGGGATAAATATTTCTCCATTTGACGTAACACCGCAGCGGCCGCTATGAGGGAGGTGAATACCGCGGCCGCTCCTAAAGCCGCAGGCCATCGCTAAGGTTAACTTGGGATTCTGGGGGACTTTTCGATGAAGGAACAGACCAAATTTTTTTATTTTCTCACCAGGGGAGCGGCTCGGAATTCTAAGATATTAGCAACTCTGACATTATTAAATCTAACCCTTCGACGGACACGGCGGACAAAAATCCGTCATTTTTTCGACAATTTTAAAATTTTTTTGAAAGGCGCTCTACAGTGGCTCGAAAAAACCCTAGGTTATTGCTTAACCGACGCCGGGATACGATAGAAGGGATTAATTAGTGAATTCGTTTTTTTTTTCAAAAAAGATTACCACGCCTTTTTTCCGAAAATGTCCGTCAAAGTTGAAAAAACGGACAAAATGACTTTGCGGGATCCGCTATAACTCGGCTAATATTAATCGTACGGGGACGAAAGTAACGCGGTTGGAAAGGGGAAAAGTGGTACTACCTTCGTATCGAATGGGGGTAAGATATTTATTAAAATTTCGGGTGGAAAAAGGGGCTGTAAATTTGTACGTTTTTGTCCGTCTTTTTTGGAAAACTTATTTCCGAAATGTTTAATTCGACAACGCGGGTAGGAATCCACTAATTCTTTTATGAAACTCGTAGAAGACCATTGGGGCTACGTTCCTATCGAATGGGGGTACAAAAAATATGTCGGCAATAGGGGCCAAAAAGGGCCAGAATTTGTAAAGTAGTTTTTATCGAATAATTTTTTATTTTTAACTTTATTTGGTTAAGGTACATTCTATACAGTCAATATCCATACGGGGAATTCAAATATGCTATCGGTTTTGCTCCAAGGATGATATTAAAAAAATGAGGGCCAAAATTATAATTTCGCGCTTCAAACTTGCTTCGCGGAAAATCGTCTAGCTCGAAAACTACTTAACTTACGGGAGATTTGTTTACACAGACTTATAGTGCGTTAAATTATCTATCTAACAGCGTTAATCACAGCGCCGGAGGTATTACAAAACTGGAGCGGCAGGCGATCGTGTGAAATATAATATTTATAAAAAGGGACGAAAATTTTTTTTTTTAACAAATCGCTATTCCATTATAATTTAGCGTATTGCGCCAAAAGTACCTGTAAAAAGTATCAAATTAACTCCGCTATCTTTTATCTTAACATATATAATTAAAATTACGAATTTTAAGGGTCGAAAAATATCGCGTTATTTTGGCCCTTTTTTTAAATTTTTTTGAGGCCAAAAATAACCCCTTCTCAAAAGATTAAAAAAAATTACGGCAAAGAATATACCAATTTTATTGAATTTGGACCACCAGAACCGAAGTTAGAGCGATTTTAGTGAACAAATAAAAATAATTTTTTTTTACAAAAAAATTAAGAATGGTCAGGTCAATATTGGATTTCGAACCCGCGAACTTAGGTTTCATTAACGTGATTGATAACCACTAGACTATGTGACCAAGAGAATTTGAAATTTTCGAGTGACTATTTTTAAACATAAATAACTTCGGTTCTACAGGGCCATTTAATCTGAAACTTTTTTCATTGGATAGAGGATAGATTGTAGTGTGTGAAATAGGATAAAACTTGGGAAAAGACTTATGTGCACTTAGTGCAAAATGCACTTAAATAGTGAACATTTTTTCGATATTTCAAACACTGTTATTTCCAGTTCTATTCATCGTAGAATGTTATTTTTTGGATTAAAATGTTGTTTGGAGTGATTTCTAACTATAATCGTAACATTTGTTTAACTTTTTATGTCTATAAAGTGACTTAAAAATGTCCATGAATATGGTCCAAAATCGCAAATCCAGATTTATTAAATTGGATTTTTGACACTTTTAGCGACTGACACTTGATCATACACCATCGTAGATCGGTAGAGGATAAACATAAGTTTGTTAAATAAGAGCCACCATTACGATCTGCTAAAGTGCATTTGTACAAATAAGTGTGCAAAATTGCAAATTTTTTAATAAGGTCAAATTATATAGTATTGGGTTCTTTTCTTTGCAGATACTTTATTTTCATATTAATATGTTGTTTGAACCTTACTGAGCGCATTAGGGGATATGCGTACAAATAACCGGCCCTTATGAGGCTTCGATTGGGTAAATTAATAAAACATAAGGTTGTATAGTATAATATTCTAAAAACCAGTGTGATATTAAATGCACTTTAAATAATAAATAGAAATCCAATAACAATTGGACCACACAATTAAAAACTCGCACAATTTTGTACTTATTATATCGCTTCAAATTAATTCAACAGTGGATATTTGTGGGAAGGGGGAAGTTACAGTGTGCATTCGGGGGAAGTTTGGTGAACTGCATTTATGCAGTGAATCCAAACTTCCCCCTTTGATATATCATATATACTTAAGACATGCTAGGGTGACGGGGAAATATTTGTTACTGTCACACTTTGCTTCCATTTATCCTATCCTTTATTATTACCCCAGTCAGATAAGAGATAATAAATCAGTAAAAACTAAACTAAACTGTCTTTCATGCAAACAAATTTCTAACTAAAGACGGGTGAATCAAATTGTATATCAACTATTTGGGGAGGCTTCCAAGTTAAACCCGAAAACAATTATTTTGTTACATAGTAAATAACGTTGTATGTTCTTCTTCCTCTCATAATAAAATATAAATGAAATATCTCAGATAGCTATGCCCTGTAACATTTCACAACCAAAATATTTAAGTGTGAAAAGTGTAGGCCTACCACACTCCGCCCAAACAACCGCAAACGCATAGCCAACAAATTTAACAAAAGGTTACATACATGTTGTGTTCATGACGAGATGAGTGAAAATTGATCGCGTAATATAAAGTAAAAAATTAAGAGACGGGCTGGCTCTCCTCCACTTTCTTACCCAATGGATATGTTGTTGTAATAATCTAATATTGGGGCGGCTTTCTCTCGGTGTGAAGTGGTAAGGTTAATATTAATTCAATGCAAACGGGGTATATTAATATTACGTATCAGCCGTAAATATTAATACAATGGAAAAAATCGGGAAACATGTAAAATAAGTGAGAAACATAATTATGTAATGTAGGGTAGGGATATTGTTAATATGGTAAATAATTAAATATGATTGAAACAGGGGTGGAAAGGAAATAGGTGTTCATAAAAATTGAGTAAGTGGTAAACATTAATACAAAGCAAATAGGGTTACCAATATTGAGACACTGGGGCTGAACCTCTATATTATGGAGGAGGTAACCGGAGTAACGGCGGTGACGGAACCCAACAGTCCAGGAGATGGGCGCTCTCGGATCTGTTATGGGCTTCATCGTTCGGGGATCGATTAATTGAGTATTTGTCAGCCGAAGCCAACAAGTCAACTTGTCTCACTAAGTGTACGCTAAGCTAACGCTCTCACTAAGAAGCTCAACTTGTCGGCACTAAGTGTATTAAGTTCTGACCAAAGGACCTTGGCGTTAGTGAAGTCGGGAGAGTGGTGGCGGTGTGTCTGAAAAGCTGAACTATTGGGGGAATTGGTAGAACCCAATCATGCTTTATGTCTTTCTTTAGGCGTGATTGGAACTCTGCGCTGATTCTCTCCCATATAAACACCACAGTCGCATCGTATACAGTAAATAACGGATGAAAGTTGTGATGTTGAAGTTGATCCTTGGACATAGAACAACGTGTAAAATAGAAAGTATCCGATTCGAAGGATTTACAATTTGGGAGGTAAAAGTTTGAAGCACTAGCTCTGGTACTGTAAGAGTGTGTATAGCGCACTCTGTTGAATTTTGTTTTAGGTAATTGGGACACTTACCATTATACACTTTATGCACATGTTTAACGCGCAGCTTCTTAACTCTACTATCTAAGTTAAGTAGTCCAGATTCAGAAAAGTCATCTGGAGTCAGGTGGTGCCTAGGTTTGTAGTCTTTAATAAATCGTACTACTTTATTCTGAGCAACTTGTAATTTACATTTAATCTGTTTGGTTAAGACTTCATACCAAGAAGAGCAGGCATAGTCCATATGACAATGTATTAAAGAAGAGCAAATTAACTTGCGAGAGCCAGTGTTTAAACTATTTTTATTTCTGTAAAGAAACTTAAGCCTACTGTTAACTTTCGAGAAAATATTTTTCATATCATATCTGCTCTCTCATGTTGCCCACCCCCATCTACCATCCATGAGCTAAGGTCATTCATTGGATCCTTCAAGGTTTTAGCTAAGGTTCTCCCCCGTTGTTCTCATTGCCCCACTCGACACCCTATTGCCTGACCAGCCGCATGATGCTGTTGCCTGGACGGATGAATAATCTGTAGCCTTTCGTCGTGCTCAGGCCTCCCTGAAATCCTGTCGTTCTGTTGAAATACCCAGGCCTACCGATAGATTATATATTGTCACTGATGCTGCCTCCAGTACAGATGGCCTTGGCGCAGTCTTAAATGTGAACCATGCATCATCCTTACTAGTTGCTGGTTATTATTATTCTAAATTACGCATACACTAGACATCTTGGCTTCCTTGTGAACTCGAGGCACTTGCTATTACTATGGATGTCCAACATTTTTCCCCATATATATCCCATTCATTTCATCAGTCAACTGTTCTCACCGACAGCAAACCTTGCATCCAGATCTTCATCAAAATGTCCCGAGGTGCATTGCATACTCAGCTAGTCCGCGTCTTTCCACCTTCCTTGCTACTGTATCACAGTTTGGCCTAGCCATGATGTACATTAAGTGTGCCACAAATCTGTCAGCAGATTTCCAGAGCCGTAATGTACCACCTTGCAGTTCAGGGAACTGCCAGATATGTCGCTTCCTTGACGAAACCGTCACTTCTCCAATAATCCATCCATGCACTCCATGATACAACCTCTGCAATTTCCTCCAACTCCCTGGAGGAGCCTGTAGTACCCCACAATGAGCATGGCCACCCCCAGGGCAGAGAGGATTCCAGTTGTGAACTGGAGTCTGGACCATTCCCATCTGACTTAGACACACCCAAAACTATGAAAACTACCAAACCCTGAAGCTATACCCAACCACCCTATCTATGCCAGTGCATGGTGTATTACGCAAACTGAATGCTCAGACATCAGACGTGATAAAGCACATTTGTATCAGGGCACCCAACCTTCTAAGAAGTTAACTAACATCCAGGATGTAAAACGATATCTGGGTGTCACATCTATCTCATCTGATGATCTTCTCATTGTCCACTGCAGGAATGTTCCCTTCCAGGCACTAAAGTAACTAATATTGAGACCACGACATGCCCTCATTGGCCTCCTCACCTCACTCCATTTAGAACTTAATCACCCCCCTTGTGCCCAACTGAGACATGTCTGTGCCCGGTATTTTTATGCACTTGATTTAGAACATGCAATCCAATCTATCTCTGACTGTCTCTGACTGTCGGTCAGAATGCTACCGCTTGCCATATTGCGAACCATCCCCGGGACGTCCTCCAGATTATTCGAATGAGGACAATGATGAGCATCAGCCCACCTCTACGTCAACTCTTCTGACTCCAACAGATGCTAATAATCCATCGCATCGTCCTTTGCCACTGG
>JAUCBJ010004390.1:0-42129 GCA_032718475.1 Nemertoderma westbladi | reverse complement strand
AACAAGCTCATAAGTTCATAAGCGGAACTCACAAGCAATAATTACTTAACTTTTATTTGCTATTGGCAATACAAACTCGTATTTTTCTGATTGTCAGATCATGATAAACCTCCAATCGCGGTTACTGCACCATAACTTCTATAATACAGTTTAGTAACATAGAAGGAATAATGTGAGACCTGACAATGTCTTCAATCAATTATTCGCGCATTTTATCAAGTTAATCTTTGAAATTTGGTAGTTATTGATTGCACAATACAATATATATAGGCCTATTGTTTGTTTACAACCAATATCAAATGGTTGAATGTACAGATTGTCCACATTAGACATCTATATATTATGTGGCTTCAGGTTGAGTACAGTATATTCGTTAGAATAAAGATATTTTACATAACATACAGCATTTACGGGACAACTGCTTAACTCTAAAATCTCGAATAACTGAATTCAGAAGCTAAATATGGGACACATGATACGCCTCACATGCACTTTGATGGTGTTATTATTTATAAAGGTACGTTCAGTTGGCAGTTGGTTGCGCTTATTATTAGGTTTCATTAAATATGATGCAAATAAGAAAAATGTCCCCAGAGTTTACCCACAGAATATTTGTAGCACTAATGGGAAGAAATGGGAGGAATGGGAGGATTATTTCCTCCCATTTGAATCTTATGATTGGGAGGATCTTTTAGGCTCGTTAGGCCGCTGGAATTGTTTAAAAATAATGATTCAAGCTTTAAATTTAGTAGAAAAATAATGTGTGACGTTATTCAATGTATTTATATTTTTACAGACCAACTGGACTACCATTGCTGTAACGCAGTTTAAATATTATCGGTAGCCATACTATGAGGTGCCGAAATTAAGTAAACCTTCTGTTTGATATCTATATTCTACTGAATTCTTCGACCGAAATTTCGCGTTCCAATAATTTTCAATCCGGGTTTTTGTATTCATGTAAATTCTCAATCTGAAAATTTTCGGACCGATAATGATGTCCTGGCGAGTCTTATCGTAGGTCGAGGGGCGCCTCTTGTGCTTTGGTGGCCTCATGGAGCGAATAAGCATGGTGGACAGCCCATGACTTTCTTGAGACGCATCATAAAGGACACTGGCCTTAAATATGCGGATGATCTAGCAAATGTCATGGGTGATAGGGAGTTGTGGCCGCACAATTTTGTCAACAAGCCGGCACAGCATTCTTAATACAGTAGTAGTAGTAGTCGTAGCTCGTAGGGGGTGCAATCAATCAGCTTGTATGTCTGGCGTTCTGGAGTTCAGAATATTTAATTATTTTACACTCCTCTCAAAATTATCTTATAATAACTCAGTAAACCCTCAATTAAATGTAACCAAATTTTGAATACATGTCGGCATAATGTAGCATGTCAAAAGTTTAGAAAATAATTTGCTTTGGGCTTTGCCTTTATTTATATTCCTAGGATTCCTAGAATTATTTCTATTTTTTTCTTCTATTTCTTCTTTTCTTCTTTAGTTTGCCGCTAGAGTGCATAATTAATTATTTAGTAATTAGTTATTCAACAGTTTAATTAAAAAATATATATTTTCGTTTTTCGTTCTAGGATTGTGCTGAGGCGTTTATCCCACAAACACTCCCATATACAACCCAACCAACACCTCAGACATATGGGCCTGGAGACCCCAGTCCAACCTGCGAAGATTGCTATGGTATTAACTTCCACTCGCAGTCTTGCGGATCTATATTGTGCAAATGCACAAACTATTGCTGATTTTAATTGAGTCAGTTAGGCCTATTATTTAGTACTTATTTAGTAGGTGGTTCTTTGGGTATATCACTGTTACCTAACGTTACCGGTTATAAGAGTGATAGAATAGTTACAGTATATGATATTTGTGGTGCAAAGTTTAATGTCAAGTTAATTAAATGAAAGTAACCTTTTGTTGGCCAACTTAAATATATCATTTTATAGTCTGTAGTTATAAGACAGATGATAACAATAATTAGGGAGTTCCTCATCAGGAGACATCAAAAATAAAAATCAAAAATACTTGTTCTAATTATTTTGTATTTGGCACGTATCACTTTAAGGAATTCAATGTCCAAGAATTTGGTCAAAGTTGAAAAATTTGAACCGCTAAACGTATTTTCGTCATTCAAGTATCGTTCGAAAACTAATTTTTTACTCTTTAAGGGCACTTGTTTCTTTTCAAAATTAAAAAAATCAAAAAAAATTTTTTTACGGATTCTGTATCAAAATTTAATGGATATTTCAAAACTGAAAACGACATAGCGAGATCTCTTTTAGTTCTCGAGTTATAGCTGTCTGTTTGTCTGTCAGTCGGACAAAATTTAAGAAACACGTTCAATGTACAATTTTGCCATACTGTAGGAATTTTCCTGTTTAGTGATCACATTTATAATGCCAGTATCAACGTTTAAGTATTCTAGATTGTCTGTCATTCTGCCTACGAAATTTCAAGTGAATTCAAAAAAAATTATCGTCATGAGATATTGGGGGGTGGGGGGGGGGGAGGGGTGCGTGTGGTGGTGGAGGGGGGGGGGGGGGGGGTGGGGTGCGTGTGGTGGTGGTGAAGGGGGGTGGGGGGGGGGGGGACATGGACTGGACAGGGGGATCCGAATATCCGGAACGCTACTCGGACGTCCTTTATGGACGACCCCTAAGTAACAAAAGGAATTGATACCCTTATGTAAAACTTTAGGAACCAATTGGGTTTAGGCCTCATATTTGAACATAATATATCTCTGATTTGATTGGGTAAAACATTTCAAGGAAACCACAAACTGGATAAAACCATGACGATTTAGTATAATGGTTGAAAAAAGTGAAAATATTCAAAAAATGGCTTTAGATATCCACTTAAGGACATTAGTAAGGAAATATTCTAGAACACTAAATTATTTAACATTGAGTAAGGCAGCATCAGGAGTTGAAGAGTTCAGTAATTTGAATCGCAGTAACTATGGAAGCAATATAGTAAAATACTGCAGTTCAATTTATTTTGTAACACTAAATCGCTCTACATTTTAATTAAAGATTTGAGCAATAAAAAGTACTAATTTAATTACACAATATATGCGTATTACATGGGGAAAAATAATTATTGTTCCAGAATTATTTTCGATATATTTGGAAAAAAAAATGAAAGACAATGTTTTGTACAGATTATGTCAACTTATCACCGCTCTGCTAAAAGCCTTGAACTTGTTTAGTATTTAACAGATTTGTTTTGTTAGCAGATTATAACATTAATTACTTACATTAATAACATTATACAGGTACTTTGTGAAAAAAATACGAAACATTTTCGTATCGTATCTTGGATTTTTCGTATCGTATTTCCTCAAATTTGCATCGTGTCGTTTCGTATCGTGAAAAATTGGTTACTATCGTATCGGATACATGACGGAACGTAATCAGGACCGAATGTAACATAATTATTACGTATCGAACGTAACCGCAATTATGTTACATTGGATCCTATAACTATGTTACATTCGATCTACAAATTACTAAGCTCGAATGTAACATTGCCATTTACAGATTTAAAGGAGTAGGTTACAGAGGCGTGTTGGGGGAACCAAAACAATAAACGAAAGTTAACACATGTTACAAGATTATGCAGGTTTCTTAATTCTGTAATTGGGTCTTGGGTCTTTGTTTTGTACTCACCAACACCAAACTGTTTCTTCCTGTAATTATACGGAGCATTTCATCGGTTAACTCCTGAAATCAAAACACAACTGAAATAAATGTATGTTACATTCGAGCTTAAATTTTTGTAGATCGAATGTAACATAGTTATAGGATCCAATGTAACATAATTGAGGTTACGTTCGATTCGTAAAAACTATGTTACATTCGATCCTGATTACGTTCGGTCTGTCACCCACTGCCTCCCATGCCTGCAATTAGTTGCATAAAATAATGAATTTCTTAAATATTAAAGTCTTAAATAACGAGTTAAGAACGTCGATAAGTTGATTTAATCTAACAATATTACCTACATCATTGTATGAACAGGGAACTATTCTGCGTTTATGAACCTCGTATATTTATGTAAACTTCCTCGCTGCGCTCGTTCGGTATATCAATAAACTCGGCTCATTATGCTGAAAAGTGCTACTTTAATTTCACACAATGATGTAAATACTTTTAATCACAATTTCAACCGAATTAGTGATTCTCTCGTCATTAAACTTTCGATTCTCGATGTAAATCCTCGAGACGGATCCAGAGATCCTCGGAAGGTTTAGTTACCAACCCGTAGACCCGACCGAGATCGCCGTCCCCGGCGTAAACTACGCGGTAACGACGGAAGAGCGCAGCGAGCAGACTGAGAATGGAGGAGTAGGCGAACCGGTACCCCGGGCACTTCCTGCGTCCGATTCCGAAGGGCTGGAAAGAGTCGACGGGTTTATCGAACCGCGAGGGATCGAATCGGTCCGGGTCGGGGAACACCTCGGGGTGCTGCTGCAGCACCCCGAGCGCCTGTATAACGGGTGTGTTCGCGGGGACCCGGTACCCCGCCAACTCGATGTCCTCCTCTGGGTACCGAGCCGCGAACGGCGCCAACCGACTGCATCGCATTGACTCGTCCACCACCTGGGTCGCGTAGACCAGCCGCGGTTGGGTCTCGTGGTCCACCTCCCCGTCCCGGCCTAGAACCTCGAGGAACTCCGCTCGCAGACGCTCCTGCACATCCGTATCCCTAGCAACGTAGTATAGTACCCATAGCAACGTGGTTAACTCTGTGTGGTAACCCGCTATTATGTAGACCAATCCGTCTTGCTGCATCACATTCGGTTTATCACTAAACTCCTCTAAGAGCGCATCTATGAAGAGGAACTCCCCTCCCGGTGGGGGATTCCTCTTACGTTCCTCCAGACATTCACGTATAAGGCCCCATAACAGGTCCCGGGAGTTATTTAGCCGTCTCTCCCGTTCCGTATTGGGTTCCACAGGTTCCATACTCTCCATTATCGACCAGCAGACGTCGTAATTACATGCGAACAGTCTGAGTTTCTCCGGGTCCCTCATAACCGGCCCAAAGGAGGTATGGAGAATCACCTTGACGGAGTAATTCTCCAGCATGGGTTTAATGAGGATGTGTTGGCCCTCCGGAATGTTAGCTAACGTCTCCAAGAACTCGTTACTCATGTCCTCAAAGATCTCGTAGTAGTGTTTGATGGCGTCGTGTCCGAAGGATCGATCGTATACGGATCTGCGATGCTTCCAATCGTCCCCCTCCGCATATTGAATGCAATCTATGCCGATAAGTGGTTCGAAGGCCATAAACAATGGGATGGGCCGCTGGAATAAACGGAGGGTTTGTTTAAAGAGACGGGGACTTCCGACGCTAACTACACGGTGCGTGCCCCACCAGAAACGAACTATCTCACCGTATTTCTCGTGCAGTGCCGCGAGGTACTGATGCATACTTCCCGCCTTGGCCATATCCCCCAGGTTACCCAGTTCCGGGTCGCTGGGTTCATTGACCCCGGGTACTAGACTCAAGGAGTCGCTACCAACAGGGACCCAACCCGTCGGTTGGTGGGGAGACTTGGACCAGTTCAAGGCATCCGCTATGAATACACCGGCAATCAATATCATAACAACAGCCACTATCGCGTAGGCTATATATAATAACTCCATTGTATCAAATAATATATCAAATCTATCTATCCTATTATTTATGTCAGTATGGCTGTATGGGGGTAGAATAAAACGTCTGTCATTATCTGATCTGATCTGATCTGATCTGACAGCATCTGATCCTATAACCAATCAGGAGAAAGAGATATAATATTTACCTAACTGTATGTTAGGTAAATAGCCAATAGCTGAATAGGGGATCATGTTTCACATTGCCTGTTTAATGTACTGTATCAGTATCATCATTTGACGTTGCAGTACAGGCATACCGGTATGCATCTAATGCACAAAGGCATATTACTGTATTATTATATATTAAAAATGCGATATAGGATGAAGGATGGCGGGTATGAAAGTTGTGTTTTCGTAAATCTTTCTTGTTAATAGTTATCATTATTAAAAGTTAAAGTTAATAATATTAATTATAATTAATATTATTAATTAAGTAATGATATTTATTAATACATTACATTTAAAATATTTATTGTTTGTTTGTTACGCTAAACAACTAAAGGGAAGGCAGGAAGGGGTATCTCTCTAGGCCTACTGTGTAGTGTGTATATGACGAAACAATTAACATGCCCCATATTGCATTGCCAGCTGATACAATGGAGTTTATACTTAGACGATGAAGGAATATGGGAAGGTGGATGGGAATGTAGGAATTAATAAACGCTGTTGTTACCTTCCAATTGAAGGAAAAGAGCAGGTTACAGCGGCTGTAATTTCTAACCAAAACAATAAACGACGTTGTACCTACAAATTGAGGGAAAGGAGCAGGTTACCGAGACAGGGTTTTCTAACCAAAACAATAAAGGATTTTGTTACCTACCAATTCTGCAATTGAGGGAAAGGAGAATATGTTACCGCGGCGGCTTGTTTACACCCACCTTCTTACTAACCGTCCGTCCGACTGACTGATCAATAGATCATCCCCTCAAAAAATAATAGATCATCCCCTCAAAAAATAAAGGACATCGCGCATGCGCATAAAACACTTAATAAAGATAAATTTAATAAAAAATATCGACCAATAAAAAATCGACCGAAAAGTGAAATCCTGGTATTCTTTACATGGGCGAAGAATACCAGACTTTATGCCGTTATATTTCACTTTGCAGTTACCCCCATGTAAAGAATACCAGGTTTTCACCAAAAAACAGGTTACAGAACGGCTGAATATAACCAAAACAATAAACGAATTAGTATATTTTCAGGTTATAAGACATAAATAAGCTCTATAATACACTCAATAAAGATAAATTAAAAAAGAATTAAAATCTTCATATATAAAATTCCAGTAAAAGTCGACTGAAAAGTGAAATCCTGGTGTGGGCGGTATTCTTCACATGGGCCGGCACCAAAATTTGGCACCAGCCGCTAAAGACAAATTTAAGTTTTCTAGCTTATTTTATTTGAATTCCTTTTAGTTCGTTTCAGTTAGTCTTTTAGTTATTATCGTTAGTTTCAGAGCGGGAGGTGTTATATTGAACCCCCCCTTAGTTTAAGTGGAATACCGGGGAAACTTCACATGCTGACATAGGCAGAAAGTCCAGTAGCCTACTCATTTAGCTACCATTTAAGGATGCAAGGCAGAGATGCCTCGCTAAACCCTTCAAAACATTCGTGCCGAATCGAAAACTACCTTGGCCGCCACGCCGGGGTTGAACCCACAACCTCCGAGATATGTGAATTCAATATAACCACTACACCAAGGTGCGCTCTGAACCAAGGTGGAACAAGTGTCAGATACCGTCAGATCAGATCAGATCAGATAAGGACAGACGTTTTAGCCATCCCAGTCAGTATGTGGATATTATAACGAACCTGTCTTTAGACTGGGTAGTTTTTGTCTAAAGCTGAGGCCGGCAAAAACACGATGGATATATTTACCTATATCACTATATACTGTATGTCACTATGTATGTTCACCAAATGGCTTGAAACCACTTGCATGCATTGTAAAATTGTAAACGCAAGTATTTATCAATTGTTGTCTAGTTGTTGAATAAAAAAGTTGGGAACGATTCGAAGTGCGATATTCGAAATATTTGCATATTTTCAACATTATTGAACGCGAAATTAAATACCCACAACTCCCTTGCTTGAAATGTTTTTCAGGTGATTGATATTTAGCAATTATTATGAGGTTACTTACTACTGAAATCTGACAGAATGCCAAACGTATTATTATTATAGTTCTATCTCTATTCAGCCAGTTAGTGTAATGTCAAGCAGTACATCATTTATATATCGTATGTATCTATAGGGCCTAATTGTCATCGTTATAATACTGTCATCAACTTAGGCTAAGCTCAATTGTAATGCAAAGGCTTAGTAGGTTTTGTATATCTGGGACGTTTACAACAGCTGTCGATTAAACTAACAAAACCATAAAACTGAACCAGGGTGGCTGCCAGCCGGGTACCAACGGCTGTTGGGTAGACTTAAGGGAACATTTCACAAACTTTCATAGGATGCTTGTACATGTACATTATATTGGTTGCTCCGATGTTTTTATTAGGCTAACTGAGAATGTATCAGGTATAAATACTGTAATTATAGTGTTCTTTATTTTATTTATCTAATACAGAAAAGACCCCTCCGCAGAATAAACTGCTCTTTTGGGCCGTTTCTCAGGTTGCGGATATGGATACCATTTCACACATCATCGTAGTAATTGTGATTATGATTTGTTTGCCTAGGCGAATGTGTATTACATTAGATGGGAGGCAGTTTTTTGGTTGATGCAAGTCATTCTTGGTTTGCATCTTCCAATCCCATCTGTTTCTTGGAGTCTGTGTAAGACAGGTTCGTTTAAAGCCATCTTGATGGCGTTCTAGTATCAGTATATGATTATATTAATGCCTACTGCCGCGCTGAGGACAAGACTTCGTAATCTGCCTTGTCTTTCTGTATGCGCGGTCAGCACGGTAAGTAGATTTGCGTGTAAAATTATCTCTCTCTATCATATAATATGGATAAGTCATTAATGAAAATTAGAAACAGAATATGTCCAACAACACTACATTGTGGTCGGCCTATTTTAATTGAAGTGCTGTCTTCCAGAGTGCCAGTCTGATGTGGTGCTGTATTTACAATGTGCCAGAATTTTTCCGGATAAAAAATATGAGGATTGTGAAATTATTGCAGTTGATATTCTTGGCGATGCACCAACTACAGTAGATTAATTTGTGCCTATCGCAGAAATAGTTCATTGTGTAGTTGTTTGGAATATGTAAATTTATTTTGTGAGTGTATTTCTCATCTTTCTGATGTTAGTTACCCCACAGTTTGTTTTGGTGATTTTAATTTCCGCGAATTTAACTGGGAGGCAATGACCTTTCCGGAATCTGATGTATATAAGAGCTTTTTTAATTGTGTACACGAGGCAGGGTTCACTCAACTTGTGAATAAACCCACCAGGGGGGAAAGTACGCTAGACTTAGTTTTCACCAGTGACGTACTCTGTGTTAGTGACGTCACTGTAAACGTAGGTTTTTCCACTAGTGATCATTCGTCTGTAACCTTTAACCTCACATAGCTATTATTCTTATACCAATTTGTTAACAGTGAACCATTACATTATTTAGACTTTAAGAATGCCGACTACGCAGCCTTTTCTTCATTTTTAGAAGCTCAAGACTGTTCACGTAATTTTCATTCTTGTGATACAGTAGATACATATTGAAGTGCTTGTGATGATGTTCTTAAACAGGGAATAAATCGTTTTATTCCTCGTAAAGAAATCCCGGTTTCACTAAAGAAGCGTTATCCCGATCACATTCGAACCAGGGCAAATTAGCGTATGACCGCTGTTCGAAAGAAATTTCTAGAACAATATTTAGAAATCTGTGTCTGAAAGAAAACCAGATTCTAACGTCTGGACGTCCTAATGCTATTTTTAGCTACGTAAATTCAAAATGTAATTATAAATCGGGAGTTGCCCCATTGAAATACAATGGTGATGTGATCGTTGATGACGCTATCAAGGCCAAGAATTTTTCTAAAGTACTGGCGGAAAATTATTGTCAAAATGATGGCAATATTCCTACGTTTAAGCGTGCGGTGCCTAATAATACCTACTTAAGTGATGTTAATTTTAATCCTAGTGCAGTATATAAGGTTTTACGTGACTTACCGAACAAATCTGGCTCCACACCAGATGGCTTGCCTAGTCTTTTATTTCGAAGCTTGGCTAGACAACTGGCTGCGCCTCTGACGGCGATTTTTGATATATCTTTTAGTTCGCACTAGTACCTACAGTAATATCTGGCGCACCGCCATTGTTGTGCCACTGTTTAAGAAAGATAACCCATCAAATCTACACAACTATCGGCCGATATCTCTGACATGCATTGCTTGCAAAATAATGGAAACATGTATAAAAAATGAGCTCTTAAAGTACCTCCTTTCAAACAGCATTATTTCAAAAAATCAACATGGTTTTCTGAAGCGGCGATCCACAGCCACCCATTTACTCGAGTGCACCAATGATTGGTATAAGCTTTTAGATAAAAAACATAATGTTGATATAATTTATATCGACTTTGAGAAAGCATTCGACAAGGTGGTACACACAAAACTTTTACAGACGTTGGCTGCGTATGGGATCATGGGTAAACTATTAGTAGGCATATTAGTAGGCAATAAGTACTCAGATTATGTTAGATCATAGTCATATCGGGAACTCCCCAAGGAAGCGTCTTGGGACCGATTGTATTCCTTGTGTTTGTAAATGATTTGCCTTCAGAATTGACATATGTCGATTGCAAACTATTTGCTGATGATTTATGACAGCAGTGAAAATTCGTTAATTATACAACTAGAGTTAGAGATTCTCGAATATCGCTGCGCATAAATGTAATGTCCTTCACCTTGGCACACGAACCGCGTGTCAGTACACCCTAAATGGTTCTATTCTAGAACTCAAGGAATCCTGTAAAGTTCTTGGGGTTATTATGACTAAAAATCTTCACTTCAGCAAATATTGCAGCCAGCAAGTGTCAAAGGCTTACAAAGTGTGTAACATAATATTTAGAAGGTGTCAATTACTGCATATAAGGCATATGTCCGCCCTCTGTTAGAGTACTGCACGGTGGTTTGGTCGCCGCACCAATTGTTCAACATTAATTTGTTTGAGCGTGTTCAACGCTATTTCACCAGACAGACGCTTAGTCTCCAGATGCAGTCACCGATAGCAGTTACTCTAACAGACTATCACACCTCAACTTACAAATGTTAGAAATTAGGCGATTTATTTTCGACATCCAAATGGTGTATAATATATGTCACAACAACATTGACCTATGTTATAGCGATTTTTTTTATGGATGTGAACAGAGAGGGTTTGTGGGGACATAATATGAAACTATTCGTGCAACAAAGTAGATAAGTTGTCTCTAGAAACCGCTTTGCAAACAGGTCTGTATCAGTTTGGAATTCTCTACCTTTAGAGAGTGTCAATGCAATTAATTTAGTCGCCTTTAATCGCCGAATAATATGCAATATAGACTTCAGCCATCTGTGTCACTGTATTAATTAGTAATCAGTCCGTAACATATTTTAATTTTTAATTTTATCAGTAATACTTATCGTTGATGTGTTGAGCTTTTAACTTCTGTATAGCTACGTACAAATTCCCCCTGCCTCGTTCCGTTTCGTCTTTGTTACTTATATTTTGTTATTTTTTTTACTCACGTGCATTTTGCATTCAATTGTCAATCTGTTCAGTAATAGGGTCTAATTATCTAGTGTGCTTACTGTAACTACTGTACAGCCACATATTAATTCCACCCTGCCTCGTTCTGTTGTTTTTGTTCTTATGATATCAATTAATTTTACCTTATTTTTAATTTTAAATCTGTTCAAGTGAGCTATCTACTGTGAAACTACGTAGCAATCCGACCTTGCCCGTTTCGTATTAGTTTTATTGATATGTTTTTTGTAAACTTTGTTGTAAAATTTTTTTTTTAATTCTTTTTGAGTGAAACGTTTTTAAGTTTTAAGTTTTCATATTGATCTACCTGAGATACTCATAAGTGCAGCTACTGCCTGGGTTATCTTCTCCCTCCATAAACTTAGTTGTCCAATTATTTCCAGTTTTTCTTCCTCGTGTTATTTATATTTTATGCTTGCAGTTAGTTATATGCATTTTTACTTGTCGTGCAGTTATTTGGAGTGTCTATTACAATAACAATTATTCACTTAGAGCGCACACTGGTCGAAGCTGTACAACGTTGCGGTGGGCTGGGTGAGGCAGCACGTCCAGTTCGCAATCATTCGCGGTACATCGAATTGTCTACGTAGATCGAGAGTAAAGTGGCGTACTGGTCTTGGGTTGGAAGATCGTGCTGGCCTCCCAGGCATATAGGACGTGCAAATTACATGAAATACGGTCTGTTGTGCAAATATAAATAACTGCAATGCTGTCGGTCAGCAATATTTAAAATTTTGTAGTGCAACTATTTTAGACCATTATTATTTGATAATTTTGTTTGAAGATATATTTTAATTAATATTGTTTGTAACCTGATCCTTAAAGCCTGGCTGGTATCAAATCTTAAAAGTCCGGAATAGTGAGAAAATATAATTAGTTTCAAATAATTGTAATATCGTGATAAAACATATGCGTTTATCGGGTTATCTATTAAAGTAAAAGTAAATTTTCTTCGGCCGCTAGGCCAGGGATTACGCACAAAGTCTGACGACTTGTTTCCAGTGCGGTCCCCCCAGAACTTTACTCCCCAGAGGAAACTCCAGTACTCATTTAGCTACCACTTAAGGATGAAAGCCAGAGATGCGCCCTGGCTGGTTCCTTTAAAGCATTCGTGCCGAAACTAAAACTGCCCTGGCCCATGTGAGGATCGAACCCATGACCTACAGGAGATGTGAATTCAATGCGACCACTACATACACCAAGGTGTGGAACCTTAAATCTATTTTTAGGGGTAGGCCTTCTTATTGGAATTATCCTTAGTGCATTAAATGTGTTCTATTTCAACTAAAATCACTAAATATCTCCTCCACAGGGATTCTCCGGTTCTCCAGAACTCAGAACAGAAATCGTTCTACAGATTTTCGGGATCTCCAGTTGCCACACAACCAATAGAATCAACTCTTGTGATTTAATAACAAAATGGTTTGTCAGTGGCTTATTCCGTTGGCCCAAGGGGGCCCGGGAATTTTCCCGAATAGATGTATGGCCACCACGCCACTGACCATGGCCTACCTCTTACATTGTTTAGGAGCTTGTCAAAGTGGGTCTTCCAACCATTATTGAGGCGTTCAGCTGGAGATTCAGCCTTAACCTATGTTGGTTGGTTGTCTATTTATCCCAATCAGCAAGGTGATTTATTTCCGAGTTTAGGCTAATTGCCTGCTGACATCGGCGGTGTTGTGGTAATCAAATGTGGTAGAAAGTTTCTGCCGTCTATGTCTTTTTTTTCTAAACAGTTAGTAAAACTTAGAAAATGCTTTAGGTTTTAAACTTCAAACAAAATTCCTGGCTAATTGAATAAATGAATGGGAGAATCTTTTGGGCTCGTTAAGCCAAGGAATGTATTTTATTTACTAGAAAGGCATTTCCTAAAGTAAATGCAACCACGAAGCTAAGGAAAATTAAACAAAGGGTCACACTTGGGTTCGTTGCTTAGCCTAGTTTAGTAGCATTTACCAATAATTAACTTATATTCCCATGGAAACTAGAGTTCTCTGGAA
This sequence comes from Nemertoderma westbladi, assembly GCA_032718475.1. Lineage (NCBI taxonomy): Eukaryota > Metazoa > Xenacoelomorpha > Nemertodermatida > Nemertodermatidae > Nemertoderma > Nemertoderma westbladi. The sequence continues at coordinate 28,750 of JAUCBJ010004390.1, read as the reverse complement.
CTGTTGGTTTAACCTTTGAAAAAATGACCAGTGCAGATTGTGGTTCAGATAAAACATATACCGAGTTTCAGAAAATATTGTAGTTTATGTCCAAATTACCGATTTTCTATCGAAATGCATCTGCTTGCAGTGGTTGTCATGGAAACTGAAAAATAGAACAATGTAATTCGGATGAAGAATAAGTGATATAGTAGGGGTAGGTGTTGGTCCCAACTCATAATACTATTAACCTGTTTAGCCTGGTCGCCATGGTAACTGGATTTTCTAATTAACCTCAATAAGCGCAACTATTGTCCTTCGAGTTGAGATTCGCATCGAGTTGAAAAACCCCAAGTTTCGATCTATTATTGTTGTTGTACAAATAGAGTAAAGAACTAGAAATAGAGTACAAATAGGTAATAATATAGACTTGAATGATATAGATTTTACCATGGTAACTAGATATTTCAGGAAGTTTTGAATTTTACAAAAACTTCCAAATAGGAGTCCAGATAGCACATACAGTACCCAGTTCAAAATATGTTCAAAATGAACTATTTTTATGTCAAAACATATGTTTGCTGCGGTTGCCATGGATACTGAAAAATTGAACAATGTAATTGGGATGCAGAATAAGTGATTTAGTAAGGGTAGGGGTTGATCCCGAAGTCACAATACCTTTAACTTGTGCTTCAAATTATCATTTTATAAATTTGAACATCTGTTTAGCCCGGTTGCCAAGGTAGCTGGATTTTCAATTTAACCTCAATCGGCTCTGCTATGGACCTTATAGTTGAGTTGAGAAACCGCAAGTTTATGGTTTGGTCTGGTTTTTTTTACATACCAGCAGATAATACTGTATACTGATTCACAATGTCAAAGGAAACACAGAAATAGGCCTACACAATTCTGGTACCGGTAGTTCCAGTACAGCAGTACCGGTAGCACTAGTGTTGTGCTGTGCTTATTAATAATCCAGTAATCCGCGAAACAGTTCTGATTGTAAAATAGTAGAGTCTGATGAAGTACGGTAACAATTGATCTGTATTCCAGTATTCTGAGAGCATGGAGAGACTGATCTGTTCTAGTTGTAAATTAAAACGCTGTACCTCAATGTCAATTGGCTATAACATGTGGGGTGCCGCAAGGAAGTTTGTTAGCAGTTCTACTGTTCATTACCGGTATCTACATAAATGACATTAACATCGCAACTAAGGACTATGTGGAACCTATTTCAACTAGCCCTTCTACATCTACGATAGCAACTGCTTCCATTGAACCGAACTGTATATCAATGAAATTGGCCGACGATGCGAACCTCACGGTCTCTCATTCCAATATACCGATGATAGCCGGTCAGCTTAGCAAACAATTAACCAGGGTCTACTGGTGGGCCGTGGACAATAAACTTAGCCTCAACTTTAAGAAGACGGAATGTATCTTGTTTGGGACTCCCCAGCGATTAGCCTCCGCATCTGAACCCTTGTACACTGCAATAATATCCCTATACGCCAAGTTTCTGAAGTAAAGTACCTCGGCTGCTGCATGAACCAATATCTTTCTGGTGACGTCATGGCGTTGAAGATAATAAAAAAAGGCAATGCGACGTTGCGCTTTATGTATCGCTTTGGTGGGTCCCTGAACCGCTACACAAAGCGTCTATTATGTAACTCCTTGATCCAACCTCACCTCGACTTCATGTCAGCATGCTGGTACTTCAGTTCGTCCACTCACTTGCAGGGTAAACTCCGAGCGTTACAGAGAAAATGTGTGCGATTTTGTCTTGATCTCGACCGGCGTGCTCACGTATCTGTTGCACACTTCAAAGAGTTATCGTGGCTACCTGTGGAATATCGCATTGAACAGTTGCTTGTAACGATGATGTACAAAATTTACCGCGGAATAGCGCCTACTTACCTAAGCGAAATCGTCTCCTTCTCCGAGGGTCACTCTGGGCTGCGATCGGGAGGCGAGAACCGGGCCGTCATACCTCGTCGTAACCTGGTTAGAGGGTGCAGTTCCTTTTCGTACCGCGGGGCCGTTGGTTGGAACGGTCTACCATTGGTTACTCGCAGCTGTGAAACTCTGGAAACTTTCAAACACTCTGTAAAAAGATACCTTTTGTCAATGGCAGCTGAAAATGAAAATAATGACTACTTTTTTATTTAAAATTCAATAACAGATTATTAGATTATTAGAATAACTTTAACCATTAAAACTCTTTTTTAAATATTTTAAGATTTTAATTCAATTCGCTTTAACTTAAATAAATAAATTTTAGTAAAGCGACGACAGTGTATGTATGTATCTATATTTTATGTCAACTTACATGTCAACTATATTTTTTAGAATGATTTTCAAACGATTTTATAAATTTTTAGAAAATTTAACCAAAAAGACCTTTTACATTTATTAGATTTTTAATAGTATCGTAATCGTGAATATTCTTATTAGTTTGTTTATTTACGTTTTTAACATTATGTTGGACTTAACTGATACATTCGGGGACCTTCATGGAAACGAGTTCAATAACTCATGAGGTTATCCCCGCGCAGCTCGATGTAACCACTAAATAAATAAGTGCTGTTAATATTTATGGATGATATTTAATTAATTGGTGTTTATGTCATAATTAACCATACAGTAAGGTACAGTCAGCCAGTTAGAGGTTTTGTGCAGCCAGATGAAATCTCACTTTTTTCCAGCCAGTTCATAGAAACACCAGCCCGCACCTGGCTGGTCTGGATATCAACTGGCTGGCCAATTGCAGTTCCGTTATCGGGCTGCTTTGTTCAGTATGATTTGAAGGAGTTAACCCTCTCCAGCTCTGATAAATGATTGACAGACTTTCTTGTGATGTAGCCGCAATGCTTGACAGATTTTCTTGTGATATAGCCGCAATGCTTGCAGGTGTTCTTGTGATGTAGCCGCAATGCTTGACAGATTTTCTTGTGATATAGCCGCAATGCTTGCAGGTGTTCTTGTGATGTAGCCGCTCTGTGGGAGGTTGGGTATAACTGAAATAGAGGCGCACCTTGGTGCTTGGTGCTGTGCCTGGATTACAACTGTGAACTGTAGATGCTGAATTAACCTTACGTTAAGTTTGTAAGTTGTAATAATAAGTTGATTTTGTGTTAAAGTTTAAAATGCGTTAAATTATGCAGCGTTATCTGTTTGTGCTTTGGATGTAACTTTTCCTCTCTCATAAGTAAGCCATAAGCTGGCTGCTACTGATAGACAATAGACATTGTGACATGGCTGCATGGCACATGGCTTATGAAAAGATTCATAATTGAATAATCTAAATACATGGATGGCAATTAACCTTATACATATTACATAATAAAGTAATAAACTTACATAACATATTAGCCAATAAAGTAATTAACCTTACATATTACCTAATAAAGTAATTAATTGCGGTCATCGGTCATGCCATGGTCTGATGGTATAGTTCATAGTTTAATAATATTAACTATATATACGTCATTGTTCATAAAATAGAACTTTTATAGCGTTACAGCACGAGTGATTTTGTTTCCCTAGCGACAGTGAGTGAAATAATAGAACGAGGGCCGTAAAAGCTTTAATGTGCTAATTATGAACAATGACGAATCTAATTTTATTTATTTGTGGGGAATTATTTGTAGTTATGAACTCAAACTTTCTAGAACAACCAAATAATGACGCGGTGACATACTGGACATACATAGCAAAATGCATGGCGTAGGGACATACTGAGAAATATTGTCACACTGCGATGTAAAGCTGGAAAATATGTCGCCCTGGCGATTTGGTAGTGCGAAATTAATTCCACACAAATAAATAAAATTGTATTGGAAATATTACATTATATTAATTATAATATGTTTCGCGGGATTTGGAGGTGTGAGAAAATGTCCCACCTCATCTCATACTGACTGAATAATTATGTTTACTCTAAAATCTATAGTTTATCTGCAAGATCAATTTAATTTCTGAAAAATTTAAAAAATTATCAGAACTTAAAAATTTCAGATAGGGGAGGGGGGGGGGGGGGGGGGAGCTGGACGCAATAAAAATGCATCCCTCTCCAGGAGAAATTCGACGCAAATAACGGCCCATGTGAAGAATACCAGACTTTCTACCGTTATATTTCACTTTGCAGTTACCCCCATGTGAAGAATACCAGGTTTTCACCAAAAACACAGGTTACAGAAGGGTTGAATCTAACCAAAACAATAAACAAATTAGAATATGTACAGGTTATAAGACAGAAATAAGCGTTATAAAACACTTAATAAAGATAAATAAAAAAAAATAAAAAATCTTCATATATAAAATTCCAATAAAAAGTCGACCGAAAAGTGAAATCCTGGTATTCTTCACATGGGCGCAAATAACAGCTGATTACTCTCAAAAATAAAACTGTAACCTGTTCTATTGTGTTTAGTTTACTGTTTTGGTTAAAATAACGTGACACTGTAACCTGCTCCTTTCCCTAAATTGAGAATTTAACATTGAGGCGGGGTATTAATTCGCTAAGGCGGGTTTTGCGTCCAGTCCCCCCCCCCCCCCCCTCTCTCAAAAATTTACATTGTGTTGCTTGCGGATAGACAAAATGTATACTATGAGTGTATTTAAGTATACTTCTTAACCTTTGATCTTGAGATTTTATGTTCGCCCTTAAAAATGTGTCTCCATCGATATTGATTTGCTTTCGCTGCAGGCCATATATTATATTTAATAAAGACAATTCTAGAACATTTTGGTTTATGTACGGTATATGAATGAAAATGAATAGCTGCGTACCAGGGCGTCGTAAACTATTGGCCATGTAGCCGGAATTTACGAGCTAACTTGAGGGTTTAGATTACGTACTGTAGTAAACACAATGAAAATGTGGGTACCAGCACTGGTGGTGTATGAGTAATTAGTTATGATATGAAACAATGTATCATATGTGTTAATAATCCAGGAAGGACTTTTTACAAGTAAAAGTTAAACCGTGGCCTGTTCTATTGACTTTCGTTTATTCTTTTGTTGGTTAGAATAACGTGCCACTGTAACATACTCCTTTCCATTAATTTATAATTTAACTTTGAGATGAGATATAAATCTGGCTACGCCCTAGTCCCGACCACCTTATTTCGTTCCAGTAGCGGTATTATTACGGCATAAAAGATTTATTTTCTTGCAGTTAATAGTTTCATAACCATCCATGCAAGTATAAACTGGAGCTGACTATAAACTAAGCACACCCTTCATAGCCCCCTATGGATTAGTCAGAGTGAGAGACAACAGCCGTCAGTATAGTTGGCTCCAAAGCTTAAAGATTTTTACTATCTATAGACAGACACAGTTGGTTTAACAGTCTCCCTCCAGCACTACTTGTACTGGGTGGTGTGTTGGATATTGGTTGCATAGTCTCTGCTACTGGCGACCTTTCGACGGATCTAGGACACTTCCCCCCCGGACACTTCCCCCCCCCGGACACTTCCCCCCCGCCCAAGTAGGACACTTCCCCCCCGGACACTTCCCCCCCGGACACTTGCCCCCCGGACACTTCCCCCCCAGTTAAAGTGTTAAAATTAATCTGGGTGCATCAAAGCAATAAACAAAAGTTAAAGATGGTTACAGGACAAGTTGTATCTAGACAAGTTTTTTCAAAATTATAAAAGAAACATTTTTTATGTCAAATTTTGTTTATTTTTCTTTTAATTCCTTTAATTCTTTTAATTTCTTTTAATTGGGGGCTGCCGCCCCCAAACCCCCGCTTCTTTTGTTGGGGGCTACCGCCCCCAAACCCCCGCTTCTTTTCTTGGGGGCTGCCGCCCCCAAACCCCCGCTTCTTTTCTTGGGGGTTATTGTCCCCAGACCCCGGCATTTCCCTGAGTGCCCGTGGTGAAAAACTTAAGACCACTTTGAAATAATTAATTCATGTTTGTATCATCAGATAATAAATTGACTAAGCCTAAAGTAGGAGCTGTATTGAATGTTAACCAATTTAATATATAAATTACTACAATATTATATAATTCAACAAAATCCTATTAAAAATATTGCAAGTAACCAGGAAATTTAATATGTACTGTGTATAATATCTATATAGTATGTATAGTAGTAATATGTATATCAATATGTAATGCTGAACACAGAATAGAGGTCGATTTTACCCTGGAGAGGTATAATTTTGATTGCAACAATAATATTCATCCCCATCTGCTACAATTTGAAGAAGACTATTACATAATAATACCTATAATTAAAACAATTAATTATTATAATTCTATAGTTAATAAAAACAGTATATCATTCCGGGGATGGAATTTATAGGTCATCTAATATAATTAATTGTTTAAAGATTAGCAAACAATACGATGGAATTGCATTGATAAAACCCATAAATAAAACTTGGATATAAAATGTAAAATCGGGATGCAAAAGATCACTTTCTGAGCTACGAAAGGAAAATTGGATACAACTTATCTGGATACAAGCGGTCCGTTTACCTTACAAAATAAAAAATACGAATGTGCGAAGTTAAGAACAGTCGGGGGGGAAGTGTCCGCGGGGGGGAAGTGTCTGGGGGGGAAGTGTCCGGGGGGGAAGTGTCCTACTTGGGCGGGGGGGAACTGTCCGGGGGGGGGGAAGTGTCCGGGGGGGAAGTGTCCTACTTGGGCGGGGGGGAACTGTCCGGGGGGGAAGTGTCCGAACACCCTTTCGACAGTGCTCTTTCCCTACCCAATAGTGGAAATGAGATGGGGGCGGTGCCTCTGGGACTAGGGCAGTAGGGCGCTCGAAGTCTTTCTTTATCTGCACACTTCTCAGCCTGTGCCCTTGGAGTAGTGTGTACTACAACAACAGCTGTACGATGTAGGTAGGTAGGATAAAGAGATTATCGGAGATTGGTCACTGTCAGTGTCTCGAAGTTTAATATTGTTACACACAACATTATATAATACGCCGTTGTCTGGTTTTCGTTTTATGGTCTCCAACAAATATTTATTACAACTTGCAATTCAATTCAGCAATTAGTCTAAATTAGCCGAATATTTTTCACCCGGGTAAAAATCATAAAACCAAAATAACTGACCCTTAGCATTTACTTATAATTATTGACCTCAGTTAAAAAATAAATAGAGGATGTCTTAGATATGGTCTACGACGAATATGATGTATACAGTAGTGACTTGGAAGGTGAAAAGGAATATGCGACGTTGTCTGTGGTTCCAGTTATTGACCTCGATTTACGTGCTGAGTTACCATTAGGTGAGGATTCAAATGGCTCTGTAGTTTCAACTGCGTCTAGTGAACCTGATCAGCTAGGGAAGAAAATTGCTAGTATCCACTCCAAGATGTTACGTACAAGCGATATTAAAAAAAGGAAGGAATTACAGAAAGAATTTCGGGCCCTCACACGCAGAAAAACTCCAGTTGGGGGTAAGGCGAATATTTCTATTGGATCAAAGACCAAGAATATTGGTCAATCAGAAAATCATCACAGAGGGCCGCTACGCGTTACACCACTGACACCGAAAGGAGGTCGATTACATAAGTACCAAGGTCGCGCTGGTCGCATGTTCGCGAATCTGTGCGGCAATCATTTCGTAAAGACTGGGGAAAGTGTAATAGCGATGATTCATTCAGGGAATATGAATGATAGAGTTTACAACTGTGGAACTGATTTTGAACCTTTGGCGGCAGCCGTGAAGGAGCACGGTGTAAAGTCAGTATTAAAATCCGTTGAGTCAATTACTGGAAATGGCGGTCGCGATGAGTCTAACAACTCCACCCTAACACCAAACACCACCGTCGTTCAGCCTTACCACCAAGGCGGACAATATGGATTAATACGGACACTCAATTTTTCACTTAGAAAACCGAAATCGAACAAACGGTTGACGCTGGCGAGTGAAAATGTATGCTCATTCTGTGACGTGGTTTACGGCAGTGAGGAAGATTTTAGATTCCCCAAACCAAAGAAGGCGCTGTTGCCAATTTGGATTGGCTGTTGCGGAGATACTTGCAATGTCTGGGCACATAAGGTTTGCGCTGGAATTGGAAATTTGAAGACAACCCCAGGCGCTGAGAGTGAAGCCACTTGGTTAGAACAGCTTGAGTGGTTTTGCCAGCTTTGTGTAGCCTCACGCTTGGAGAACGACAAATTACCACTCGACGCTGCAAAGAAGCTAAGAAGCAGGTGGCTCAAAGTGAGGGATGCAGAAACTGTTGGGAAGACAGTCAGCCGCGGACCCAGCAGGGGTGCAAGAAAATAATAAACGATACCAAAATATGATTGTGAACTATAATTATTAATTACCAATTATGAACTATGCATATTAATTACCAATTACTGAATTATGAATTATGCTTATTAATTACCATATTGTACCAATTATTATGAACTATAATTATTAATTACCAATTATGAACTATGCATATTAATTACCAATTATGAATTATGCTTATTAATTACCATTGTACCAATTATTATGAACTATAATTATTAATTACCAATTATGAACTATGAACTATAAATTTTATTGAGAGTGCCCGTTTAAATTTAAAAATTCCAATGATAAGCTACGGGGATTTCCACTTAAAAACTGCAGAATCCAGCCCCCATCTGGCTGTACAAAAGACATGAACTGGCTGACTGTACCTTACTGCCATAACCATATATTTAACTATTGCGCAATAAACAATCTCAATCTCATCTCAATTGCCCCCAGATAGGCCTATGCTATGCCAGTATGCTGCTAGGCCTATGCCAGTATGCTGCTATGCCAGTCCTGTAGTATACCGGGTAGTAGTAGGCTAGTCCTTAATTTCACCCGAATACTGGTAGGCAGGTAGGTAACTACTGAACTAACCTGTCTGTCAGTCTGTCAGTGTGTAGCCTGCTTCTAACAGTCCACAGTCTAAACTAACCTGCCTACAAGCAGACAAGCAGCTGACATGCAAACATTGAACATGTAGAAGTACAGAAGTAGATATGGAGTGTCTATTTATCTGTCCATCATCCTATGACTCCCTGCCCCTGCTGCCCTGCCTGCCTGCTGCCTGCAGTGTCCTTGCCTTCAGCCTTCCTGACAGCCACATCTGTCTGCCTGTCTGCCTGCAAGCTGGCAGGTGCGGTAATACAGTACAGTTAGTAAAGTTAGTACAGTTAGTAAAATACTTAGCCTGACTGCCTGATAGGTAGACAGAAGACGGACCTTTACCCTGACAGCCTGACCACCCCTATATGGAATATTGACAAAAAGCGCGCCACACGGATTCTGGTTAAACGAAAAGCGCGCCAGCCATGACATTCAATGTGCGCCAACCGCCAACCATTCAGCCATTGAAAGATTGACCATTCAATTTTGCAATTATTGTAATCATTTATCAGTTTATACTGCAGTACAAGGTACGGAACTACTTATATAGGTTAATAAACAAATACTGTAATAAAATATCACTGTATGTAATCAAATATCCCTATTCTATTATAGTTATTAGACAGTTAGAATGATGAATAAGAGCTGAAGAGTAGAGCGTACAGTCTGACAGTAGGCAGGCATAATACACAAACGCGAGCGAAGCGAGCGAATATTTTTAAGGCCTAGCAGCATAGGCCGAACTCTTTTTAAAATAGACTCTACTGGTAGACCGATATAATTTCAAGTAGAGTGGCTGGATGGATATGTTGCCATGCCAATGCATTTTGCTACTGTACATGACATGGATCCTCAATGCGCGCCACACGCCCCTGTTCCTTCGCGCCAGGATCCTAAATCAGTAAATGTGCGCCACACGCCCCTGTTCCTTCGCGCCAGGATCCTAAATGCACGCCACACATGTTGAGCAAACTCTACATAAATTCCAACCTGGTGACCACCTAACCTCTTCAATCTGCACATACCTATAATCAGCTGATCAGATAATCAGATAATGCCATCCATCACTCTTTTGTCTGTTTGTAGGGAATGGCTGAATGGCTACCGTTTCTATTAAATTTGATGTCATTTATATTACCGGTATATAAAATTTATTAAAATTTGTATAATGATACCGGTACCTAAGATATAATAATTATAAACATGTGTTAGTAACAATTGTTGTCTTCCGCGGTCGGGTTTGGGCAGACAGCAGAGAACGGCGTAGCTACCGACATAACACCCATCCATGCGTACCTTGTACCTATTTTGTTCCTGTTAGGCCTACCAGTTCATATGACAACCATGTCGCTGAGTAGGATAATCTCTCCTCCAAGTCTCAGAACCCCCACTAAATCATTGATCCGTCTCCTCTCCTATTATCTAGACAACGAACAACGACTCTGGAAGGCTGACACCAGTCTAACTAACCTCCTTAACTCCGGTGTACTTCCGGTACAACGAGACCTCGCGTCCACACGTCTCATTCATCTATACTCGCAGTCCTTCGACCCAGGTTCCACTATCCTCGCTATTCACTACCTTGACCGCCTTCTCTCCTCAGCGCGTCTCCACCCCAAATACATGAATTGCCTCGCAACAACCTGTTTATTCATCGCTTTGAAAGTAAATGAGGAACAGGAAGTCGTTCCGAGTCTCTCCACCCTCTTACTCCGCTCCAACTCCAACTGCTCCACCCATGAAGTTCTCCGCATGGAACGCGTTGTACTCTCTAAGCTCCACTACAACATGGCCATGAATTCCGCTTTGGATTTTGTCTATGTTATATATTTCCTGTATGCGGATTACAGTGGTATGATTCTCCCAGATTTAATCCCGCTTCAGTTATCCGAGTTGGCTACCCTGCTAACCGACTGTATGGCTCTTCACTCTCTGGCTCGCCCTTTCCGTCTGTCTACCCTTGCACTCGCTCTTGTCTCAAACCTTGTAGAGGACACTCCTCGATGTGTTAGCTACACCGGATATCTCCGTCGGCTTATCGGCGTCGACGGTGATCAGCTCTTGCGTTGTCGTCATCTCGTTTCTCGACACCTAGCTCGATCCCTTGCAAAGCCACCCGAGCCGCCGATTTCGATGCTCTCCAGTCCCGCGAAACGGTTGAAATCCAACGATGGCGCGGTGCATACCGCCCCAGTCTCCCCAATGACGCCCATTTACACCCGCACTCAGCGCCCCCGCGTTATCATAGAGCCCTTCACCGGTTACGCATTGAAACCATTACGTCTCAACGATTCTAATTTCCCGCCTCTCAGCTACGTTGGTAAGAATAAATCCATATTGGACGCAGAGTGGCAGCAGCCCCGGTATAAACGGAGTTATGCTGATGTTTTGCGTTCGAATGCCATGCTGGTTGAGGGTGTGGCATAATGAAACGTCAGGGTTGTGGGTATTATTTAACGCCCTGGTTGTGGGTGTTGTTTAACGCCCTGGTTGTGGGAGGTGTTTAACGCCCTGGTTGTGGGTGTTGTTTAACGCCCTGGTTGTGGGTGTTGTTTAACGCCCTGGTTGTGGGTGTTGTTTAACGCCCTGGTTGTGGGTGCTGTTTAACGCCGAAGAAAATATATTATACCTTTAATTATTATATTCATACTCTAACATTAAGTTGGAGGTGAACTTAACTCTTTACATGGGTTTTTCAATTATATTACCGGTATTATATATTAAATATACAAAAGGTTTTTAACGAATATTTAATGGTTGCTATTTCTCAATCCTTGAAATAGTTACTGAAACTGAATTTATATCAATTTAATATATAATATATATTTTATATGCCTATTTTATTTGTTTTAAAATGGCCTATTTAAATAAATTGTTTTATTTAAATAAATTCGCTATTCTTTTGAGTTGCTTCGTGGTAGTCGTTTGTTGTCGTCGGATTTGCCGGATGTGTTTTAGTATTATTGTTTGAGCTTTTTCGATTGAGTTTTCTGAGTTTAGGAACTCGAAAAATTTAATATAGCTCCCAAATTAATAATATTCTTCCGGTGATATAATAATAAAAAATATAATCCATTAAGAAATAAATATATATAGTAGACATCTAATATTAAAAAAAATGTATGTTGTTATTATATATAATATATATACTGTTTAATATATAATTTATAAAGGAAATACATAAAGAAAATAAATAGTGGCAAAAAAAATATGTGCAGCTTTTTATAGTTCTAATTATTAGTTATATTTAGTTGTCTTTTGTTTTATATTTCTATGGTTTAGTTTCGCACGCAATAATTGTAATATTTAATTTATTTGGCTTTGTATCCTATTACCTAATATTTATTTGTCCATATTTCTTTATCCCTCGTTACTATTTATATTATATATATGTTTTAAAAATTGTTAAAAAAACTCTTTATAAATATTGTAAATATATATTCCTTAATCGCCATTTTATATGAAAAAAAAGTGAAAAATATTCTGTGTTGTTTTTTTTTGTAACTAGTTTGCAGTGATAGATTTTAATACTATCATGGGTCAAATTAAGTCATTGCTTTGTTTTCAGGGTAACCTAGGTGACATAATATTTGTTGCCCAAGTTAATGTTTCTTATTTATTTATTAATTATTGTCTCCCGGTAGGACAAATGTAATTTATAAGGTATATACCGGTATATATTATATATACCGGTATTTATTATATATACCGGTATTTATTATATATACCGGTATTTATTATATATACCGGTATTTATTATATATACCGGTATTTATTATATATACCGGTATTTATTATATATACCGGTATTTATTATATATACCGATATATATTATATATACCGATATTTATTATATATACCGGTATATATTATATATACCGGTATTTATTATATATACCGGTATATATTATATATACCGGTATTTATTATATATACCGGTATATGTTATATATACCAGTATTTATTATATATACCGGTATATATTATATATACCGGTATTTATTATATATACCGGTATATATTATATATATCGGTATTTATTATATATACCGGTATATATTATATATACCGGTACATGAATGTGTTGTAATGATTTACAGATGGACTTGAAAATGAATTGTTGTTATTAAGTTGTTTTTCATGCTGTTTTTTTTATTTTAATTGACTCTCTTTAATCTCACATCATTGTCTACCCCATTCTTGCTGTAATCTCAATTAACTCAGTCTTGTATGTGTTTGACCATGAAGCTCAATTCAGCTTTCCTATATCTGTCAGAAAAAATAAGTAATAATTTATCTTGTTATAAAATACGATACCGGTATCTGTAGATCAACTAACTTGTATTTAATAAAAGTTATTTATACTGTATTTAATGTTTTTTTTGTTTAGCATTAATTGCGTCTCATTTTTTGTTATTTATTGAAATCAATATATGTTTTGTGTCCAATAATATGTGTCTAAAAATAATGGCTTAGTTGCGTATTTAGTAGCTTCTCTTTCTTTTCTATGTGCTAACACGATATCTTTTGTTGCTAAGGTACTGTATTATAAATTCGTAGGGTTTAGTAGGTTTGGTAGAGTCGGTTGTTTGGACACATTTGCCTTTAAACTAATATGCGTTTCTTGTAGTGTATATTATTATATATATTTAAATATATATTTGGGCAAACTTGTGATTATTAATAATTAAACTGTTGGTCTAACAGTTTCGAATCTTAACTTTTATTTCTTTTGTACTTCTTATTATAATGTTAACTCTACCAACCCAAAATGGGAAATTGGCATATTCTGGGGAAGTGAAACGTAACGAAAATTGCTCCATCGTTTCACTGTGTGAGCGCAAGCTTGCGAATTATTGTGATCTACTAGGATCGGCATGCTGCATTGCAGCTGCAATTTTAAGAATGCTGTGCCGGCTTGTCGACAAAATTGCGCCGCCACAACTCCCTATCACCCATGACATTTGCTAGATCATCCGCATCTTTAAGGCCAGTGTCCTTTAAGATGCGTCTCAAGAAAGTCATGGTCTGTCCACCATGCTTATTCACTCCATGAGGCTGCCAAAGTACAAGATTATGCACTGGCTGGTCCTCACGGCGAAAGCAATGTCCGTGCAAAGCGGAGGCGATTTTGTTCTAGTGTCAAGCTTGGGGGAACCAATGAGACACCTCCAATGTTATATAGTGTATGGTTGGAGATGTGTGCATTGTACTTGACACAATGACCCCGGCGTAGCATTCTTGTGAATGTGCCATCCAGAGATTTGGTGTCCTCAGCAGTTAGAGCCCAACATGGACTCCCATAGAGGAGTACTGGAACTACTGCTGCTCTAAATAATCGGACCTTAAGTTTCCGATTAATTCTCGGTGACTTCCAAATCCTGGAAAGCCTATTCAAGGCTTCCCATGCCTTTCCCTTACGTATTCGAAGGTCCTCACCTGACTTCCGGATCCATGATCCCAGGTAAAAAAAGTCGTCCACATGCTCAAGCATACAAACAATCCTTTGAGCTTATGCTCATCCGATCAGAGAATTGCTGATGACTTGAGGAGATTGAATTGAAGATTGATTATTGTGATTCCATCCCTGTATTACAGGCAACAGCCAAGAGAGAGGAGCTTTCGAGTTGCATCAGGGTTTCTGTGTTTAAAGATTTACTTTACGTGTAAAGGGGCTATAACTGAAGTAACGATATAAACTTAACTTTTTTCTCGCTGTTTCTTATTTATCCGGTATTTATATATTATATCCCATTAATCTGTCAGAGGGGATGTTGCCGGTGTCATAGATACCGGGCCATGCAGCCCACATTTAAACCAGTAATAATTATTTAATACAAAATATTTTAATTTAATTATTTATAATTATTATGAGCTGTGTCCTCTTTGCTTATTCTCTCCATGAGGCAGCTAAAGCACAAGATTGTGTACAGGCTGGTAACTAACAGCCCTAAGAAGGACAGTTTGACAGAGTTATAGTGGCACATATACTTGACCTCTCAACAAGTAAGCCCTAACGGTCGTCTAATTAAATGCAATTTGATGATATCTCGAGAAGTGATCATCGAATTTTTTTTATATAATATAAGACAATTAGATGGTGGGGCATGTTTTGTTGTTCTGGGACGCTCACTGCTTTAAAAATAAGGTACATCTTCCATTCCAATAAATCATTACTAAATAATACACGCATAATTATTCTAATTTTATTAAAACAAATTTAATGTTTTAAAAAATTGATAGATCAATCAGCGAGTCTCAAATAAACCCGCGCATCGCCTACCATCTACTAACTGTTTATACAGACAGTTTACCGGATTAGTGATTCCGAATAAGTACGGTGCAATGAAGTTTCTAAGGTATTTTCCTAACTTTAGTAAATAATTCATTCAGAGAGCTGGACTTTTAATCTTAAAATCACAATAGTTTTATACAGTACGCAAAATTATAACAGTCAATAATAATTCGAATATTTACTTAAAAGCGATGCGATATTAGCAGACGCCATATCTGCATAGTCGGATAAATCCACTTATCTCATCAATATTGAATAAAATGGTAATTCAGTAAGTTGTTTTGAAAATCTACAAAGATCTTATAAAATCGACATAAAAATGTTTGTTAGCGGGTTTATAATAGGGTCTTCATTAAGTGCGACGCCTACGTATAATACAGACATACTGTGTTGAGGTAATTAGACGATACATATGTACAGACCCAAGAAGATAAATAGA
This sequence comes from Nemertoderma westbladi, assembly GCA_032718475.1. Classification (NCBI taxonomy): domain Eukaryota; kingdom Metazoa; phylum Xenacoelomorpha; order Nemertodermatida; family Nemertodermatidae; genus Nemertoderma; species Nemertoderma westbladi. The sequence continues at coordinate 13,172 of JAUCBJ010004390.1, read as the reverse complement.
GTTATTCATTCAATCTATATATATAATCTATATATGAATAATATTTCTTGAAATTAAATGAGCTTTATTCTTTAGTTTTAGTATCTTCTTACATTTGAACATTCCAGTATATTGAAGTAGATGCTTGAGTAACCAATAATTACGAATTATATTTATTTCTTTATCAAGCACGTTAAGATCTCTTCATTTCAAGACTCACTCGTACAATACCCATCCCGGATATCCTTGCATCTAATGTCGTTTAATCTTTCTCTTGTCCCTCTTGTAAGGGGGGAATATGTTGGACACATTATCCAACACTTGATTGAAGGCATTAGACAGCACCGGGATGGGAGTGAACAGGAGAAGACTGTGCAAAACCACATCATGACGCACCGCGGCATGCCCAATACACGTTGGCTGACTGACTGGCGTGAATTGTTTAAACGTTTCAAAGTAATAGCTAGACACCCATTGCGGCCAGTCTTGCAAAAGCTTGAAATGTATTACAATAAAACACACCAGCCCGCTATCAACAAGCAGTAACGTGATTGGCGTAAGTTTGTGTTGCTGCTTCCCTCTGGCTAGTTACCTACAGACCTCTCTCCTCATTTCAATACTCGTTCTGTCTCCCTTTGTGAATTTCTCTCTACATTTCCTGGCTTGACCCCCTGAGAATGCCTTCAGCTGTGGGGTGAAACCTTCCGATCAGCTGGCTGCTGTCAGCTAATCACTGATTGCATGCAACGTCTACAGTAGGTCTTCTTGCTTTGGAAGCAGCACAATTCTGTCCCGGACAATTCAGTCCGGACAATTCGGTCCCTGACAATTCGGTCCCGGACAATTCGGTCCGGACAATTCGGTCCCGGACAATTCGGTCCCATTAATTTTGTGTTTTGGGACCGAATTGTCCGGGATCGAATTGTCCGGATACTGACTAGGACAATTCGGACCCAAAACATACATATTAATGGGACCGAATTGTCCGTGACCGAATTATCCGGTACCGAATTTCCGGTACCAAATTTAATTGGTACTATATAATGATGAATGTTCTAGAACCTTAATAGATATTATTATATGGTAGCTAGTGTTTTTTTCTAGCTAATATTTTTTTGAAAATAAAATAAATTTTATTTTTTTGTTAACATTATTAGTTATGGAGCTAACTGTACAGTATGGTGTTTTTATGGAGCTTGTGAATTATTTACTAGCTTAGTAGTAATATTATCAATATTTTTGGTAATTAATATATTCTATAATATATAATATAATATAATATATAATAATGTTCTCGAACAATTACCAATAACAAAAATAAGAAAAAATACAGTATTTTTAAAATTTCAAAAAATTATAGCGTAAAAAAAACACTAGCTACCATAACATCGAGGTCAGCCCTACAAGGAAAATATATGACAAGACACTACCTATAGAAACAGGGGACTTCACACCTGCCGAACTCCAAAGAAGCATTAAAAGCATGTCCAATAATAAAGCGAGTGGATTAGATGAAATCCCAGCGGAGGTATGGAAAACCGGAGTGCTAAATAGACCATTATTGAATGTTTGCAACCGGATGTTAAAAGGGGAAAAGCCACCACCAATTTGGACTAAAGGTCAACTAAAGCCTCTCCCCAAGAAAGGAGACCTCGGTCGGCATACCAACAAACTATCGTGGGATCTGTCTGCTTGTGGTAGCTTCCAAAATATACAATAAAATTATTCTATATAAGATTAGGCCTCACATAGAGAAACTACTGCGTAAGAGCCAAAACGGATTTCGACCAAGTAGATCAACAATAGCTCAGATACTTGCACTACGGAGACTGATTGAAGGAATTAAGTCAAAGAATCTCCCCGCAGTCATGACTTTTGTGGACTTCAAGAAGGCATTCGACTCCATACATAGATGTAAAATACTTGAAATCCTAAGAGCTTATGGAATACAAGAAGTAATTGTTGCTGGCATTGGATTGTTATATTGTGACTCAGAAGCACAGGTCCTCTCACAAGATGGTGAAACTGAGTTTTTCTCAATCCTGGCTGGCGTACTGCAAGGTGACACATTAGCACCATTACTATTTGTAATTGTGCTGGATTCCGCAATGAGGACGGCCACAAAGGGTGAAGATCTGGGATTCACACTTCAAGAACGCAGAAGAAGTAGATATCCAGCAACTACAGTCACAGACACCGACTTTGCGGATGACAGACATCGCCCTGATCTCTAATACCCTAGCAGATGCACAGCTTCTACTAAATAAAGTGGAGAGGGCTGCTAAGGAGGTTGGATTGCATATAAATGCTACCAAGACCGAATTCATGACCTTTAATGTTGATGGAAACTTGACAACCAATGATAATAATCAACTAAGGAAGGTCGACGACTTCCAGTACCTTGGATCATGGATAGAGAGTAGCAAAAAGGACATAGAAGTTAGGAAAGCAAAGGCTTGGGTAGCTCTATCAAAAATGGATACCATCTGGAAATCAGATCTCTTGCTACGCAAAACTACTAAGGGCAGCCCAAACATCTGCTGGAGACAACACATGACAAACGCCGAGCTTTTTACAATACCACCTGTTTCAACCACCCTCCGCGAACGCAGATTAAGATTCAGTGGGCCCTGCTGGCGAAGTAAAGGGATACTGAACTTGGGAGAAACGAAATTGCGACAACTATGGAGAATCGGGAAGCCTGGAAGGATCTCATTTCCACTGTCCGAGTTCGCTCGACCTAGTAGTAGTAGTAGGACCCCGCCCCAAATTTTTCTACAAATCTTTATCATATTGTCATAAGGTCAGGTCAGGTATTCTAGGTCGTTGATCAAGAAAACTTGCCACCTCCATGCAGCATAAAGGAGGTGCCACCTGTAGCTGCATAGACCCTCTTACTAGGGCAAATCTGGTCCTGTAACTAGGACCCCCTTCGTTCTGGGATAAGGACGCCCTTGGTCCTGGATTAAGGACCTTTGGATTTGGCTGCAGGGGTATATGGCCTGACCAGGCAGATGGTGATCTATCAATGGCTGGTCAGGAGTAGAGTGTTCTCATGTCCACTCTGAGAGCACTTCACTGCGACCTGCACCTGGAAGCAAGGGTACGGGGCATGACACAGCAGATGAGCTGCAACAGCCAATGGTGGGTCATGTGCGCCGGAGTAGATATGGGTGATGGGCCTCATATCTGACTCCATTGCGACACCCACCCTGTGGAATGGCACACCAGGGTGTGGTATTTGCCCCGAGAGCTGACTCGGCAAAAAAGCACCCCCCAACCCCCACTATGGAATATATTAGCTATGCGGAGGTCCGGCCATTAGAGGCCAGTGGAATTACCGGACACAATCGGCCTCACAGGCGTCACTTAACTCCTGACCGGCTGCCTGTCACACCCAATACTGGAGAGAGAGCAGCCAACAATTCTTTGAGTCCCTTTCCTGATGACCTTTCTGGCCCAAACCCAGGATCACCAGGGAGGCCAGATTGTGATGGGGAGAGGGATTCTGGATTTGGAGGCTACTCTCATGTTCCACCCCGACCAATAAAGCCATTGGTGAATCTGAGGCAAGTCACTAGACTAACCTCAGTAAACACCCTAACACTCGGGTCCCCAATGCGACAAGGTGAGCTGACTGCCTTGGCAGATAAGCTTTCTCTTAGCGCAGTGGGTGTTCAAGAGCACCGAATGCAGACTGGACAGACTGATGAGGTTCTGATTATGGACATGGGGGGCGGTTGGCAACTCGCCCTTGCGTCAGCAGATGATAGTGGCAATGGTGGAATTGGTCTATTGATGAATCCAACTGCACATGCAGCAATGGACAAAATAGACCAAATCTCCAACCGCATCATCCGTTGCCACTTCTCATGTTCTGGAAGACTGGCTAAGAAGTTTCTTAAGGTGGTTCTGATTGTGTGCTACTCTCCAACTAGTGTTGCCCCTGTAGAGGAGGTGGAAAATTTCTACCACAATCTACAAGCAGCTACTGATGGAATGGATCAGCATGCATTCTTAACATTCCTGGGAGACTTTAATGCAAGTCTGCATCAATCACCTTCATCGCCCTGGGTCTATAGCAATAGTGTTAACCGAAATTCTGTCCATCTTCAGGATTTTATCTCTGGAAATGGATTGTTTTCTGTTGGAACCCAGTTCAAGAAGCGAACTGGAAAGCTATGGACTCATAGTGGACCCAGTGGTCACAATTCCCAGATAGACAATATTCTGTTTCGTAGGAGATACAGGAGCTCTATACAAGACTGTAATGCATTTACACTTCGACCCTTCTCCAGTGATCACCGCCTTATTGTGGCCAAGGTAAGACTTAGTCTGCGTGCTAGCAGAACAACGAAATCTGCCTTGCCGCGGCATGACTGGTCCTCTCTGTTGCAACAGCCAAGTGTGAGATCCAGCTTCACACTACAGCTGAGCAACAGGTATGAGGCTCTTGCCTCTGAGGCGGCAGATCACTGTGAGGGCTATACTGCCTTTACAGAAGCAGTTAAGTTAGTAGCTGCAGAAACAGTTCCTGTATACCCTCGAAACAGGAAAAGGACCCCCTGGACTGACAACAAAATTCAGAAGTGCCGAAATGACATTCACAAGGCGCAGAAAGAGTCCCGACTCAAACAGACTACAGCGGCCAAGAATGCAGTTAAGGCTGCATCTATGTAGGTCCCTTAACAGGCAGTACTCTGTTAATCTACAGGCGCTAATAAACCAACAGGTTGATGCCATCAATGATGCTGACGACAGCAGGCAATCGTCCCAGGCATGGAAATCGATCAATCTGCTTACTGGGCGGAAAAGCCAACCAACCACCAAGGTTAAGGCTGAATCACCAGCCGATCGCCTCAATTGTTGGAAAGCCCACTTTGAAAAGCTCATCAATAATGACAGGGTATTGCCTGATAACTTTATAGAAGTAAAAGTGTCTGAGTCTGTACTCCCAGATATTCCCATTTTCGATATCTCCTTTGCAGAAGTGAAGGCTGCTGCAAAGAGCATTAAGACCAATCGTGCCAGTGGAGTAGATGGTGTTCCCCCTGAGGTCTTTAAAATACCTGAGTGTTTAAAGCTCATATATCCCATCATAGTAGACATGTACCGAACAACAAGAGTCCCACAAGAAATGAAAACAAATAAGTTGGTGCCAGTTCCCAAGAAGGTCAACCTAACACTCTATGGTTCTTTTCGGGGAATCTCATTGATCTCGATTGCTGCAAAGCTATACAATAGGATTCTATTAAATCGCATCAGGGATCCCATTGAGGGACTGCTCCGTGGAAATCAGAATGGGTTCCGTAAAGGTCGTGGGACCATGGAGTCCATTTTGGCACTTAGAAGGATAATTGAAGAATTATCAAAAAAGAAAGACAGGCATCTGGCTGTTATCTTTGTTGACTTCTTCAAGGCCTTTGATTCAGTCTCTCGCTCACGTATGTTCAGCATACTTTCATTATATGGGATTCCTGATGAAATTATTGCAGCAATCAGATCAGTATACGATGGTTCGACAAAATTTGTGTCTACTGTTGATGGTTCTCCAAGGAGACACACTTGCACCATTCTTGTTCATTATTGTGGTTGACTATGTTCTACGCATGTCCTTAGATCATCATAATGATGATGGGGTGATGATAACTCCACCTACTCTCAGAATTATTAGAGGGAGCCCAACGGCTCCTCAGATCATTAGAACATGCTGCTTCTAGTGTTGGTATTTTTATTAACTCCAGAAAGACAACAATTTTGACAGTTAACTTTGAAAGTCCTCAGCAAGTCTCAAATCGGATGACCATAAGCTCAAGGATAGTATGCTTGAGCATGTGGACGACTTCTGTTACCTGGGATCATGGATCCGGAAGTCAGGTGAGGACCTTTGAATACGTAAGGGAAAGGCATGGGCAGCCTTGAATAGTCTTTCCAGGATTTGGAAGTCACCGAGAATTAATCGGAAACTTAAGGTCCGATTATTTAGAGCAGCAGTAGTTCCAGTACTCCTTTACGGGAGTCCATGCTGGGCTCTAACAGCTGAGGACACCAAATCTCTGGATGGCACATTCACAAGAATGCTACGCCGGGTTCATTGTGTCAAGAACAATGCAAACATCTCCAACCAGACACTATATAACATTGGAGGTGTCTCATTGGTTCCCCCAAGCTTGACACTAAAACAAAATCGCCTCCGCTTTGCAGGACATTGCTTTTGCCGTGAGGACCAGCCAGTGCATAATCTTGTAGTTTGGCAGCCTCATGGAGTGAATAAGCATGGTGGACAGCCCATGACTTTCTTGAGACGCATCTTAAAGGACACTGGCCTTGAAGATGCGGATGATCTAGCAAATGTCATGGGTGATAGGGAGTTGTGGCGGTGCAATTTTGTTTACAAGCCGGCACAGCATTCTTAAAAATGCAGCTGCAATGCAGCATGCCGATCCCAGTAGTAGTAGTAGTAGTAGTAGTAGCTACCATAAAAAAATATATCTACTAATGTTCTAGAACATTCACCAATATCAAAAAACCACTGAAAAACGCTAAACGTTTATACAGTATCAGGAACCGGACAATTCGGTCCCGGACAATTCGGTTCCATTTTTTTAGTGTTTTGGGACCGATTGTCCGGGGACCGAATTGTCCGGACCGAATAATTCGGTCGGGGCAATTCGGTCAATTCGATTGTACGGGACCACATTGACTTACAACCGTTTCTTTTTAGTTTTTTACATACCTTGGTACTAACCCACCTACCGGTAAGGTTTTTTCTTAACGTGCTTGATAAATAAATAAATATATAATTCGTAATTTCAGTATATTTTAGTATCTCTGATAAAGTTCTCCTGCAACCAGACCAATAAGGGCCACAACTATACCCCAGGTTGATCTGACTTTGTTGGAACCGTTCACAGTAACCAATGAGGTTGCAGTGTGATCCTCGGTAGTCGTGGATTGGATGTTGACGACCCTTTCTTTCCAAACAGTTGGAGGACATTGGCCGTCGCAACATCTGAACTGACAAACTTCGTGTGTCACTGTGGCATCATTCTTCAACCACTTCACAACATTTAGCAATCTCACATAGTGATCATCTCTATTCTCCTCACCAAAATCACGAAGTACAACCTGCATGTAGTAAGTGCAGGCATCTTCGATAAGCGGTACGCATAGCGGTACGGGTAAGCATACGTGATCACGAAACTCAATGGTGACAGCGTCGATATCAGGTCCATTAAAATATCCAGAAGCAATGTAGGATAACACATAGCAAACATGACAACCGTCCACATTGGTTGTCTGGTTTCTAAAAATAGGATTACTTTTTATAAACTTCGCTATTTTATCTTGATAAACTTCTTTTATGACGTCGTATTCAGAGGAAATATTCCACGTCACTCCAGCTGGACATGTAAAGTTGGAAGCGGCCATTGTTGTGTGGAGAGCAAATATTAGAGTGGAGATAATTTGCATGTTATAAAGTGATTAAACTGTTACAGTAGTTATCGAGTGTTGTAGAATGCAGAGTCTAAACAGACTAGTTATTTATCTAGTACGTTATTAGTTAACAGGCCTAGTTAATACTAGCAATAGAAATATAACAACTAAAGGCCAATATTTATTTTTGTTATCTTAATTTTGTCACATATTTCATTATTTTAAAATAATTTTTATGATTCATGAGGCGTGTAATTTACAAAAAAGTTGGAGAATTAATAAATGAAAATCGATAAATTACTTATACACAAATAAATATATAGTAAAATATACACCTACAGAGGCCTACATACTGTAGTTTGTAAGTAAAGTTACTAACTCATGTACGGTCTACAAGCCTTGACGGCTTTGAGTGTAAAACATTTTAAATATAATATAAATTTAAAATGTGTAGTTTCTTAGAAACAAACATTTGCTATAATTTAGCTACGATATCATGAATAAGATTAATGCCATAACTCCAAAATTTGCGAAATAAATATATCTTTTTAAAAACAGCAGGGGATTTTGGTCTCTTTATTAGTTAATTCAATTTATTAGTATTAATAAAATATATAATATTATAAAATAATATTTATCAATTACCAAATAACCAGGCCTAATCGTAATGTAGTATAATCTAAGTTATAATATACATTAAACCTAAGTACGATGGACTGGAGCTCTGACAAATCGCCACCTAGCGGCAGGCAGAGAAACTGGAAAAGTTTGTATGTGTGTATAATTTCTAATTATGCAATGCTCTTAGGTTACTACACTATCAAATTTCAGATGAATCTGATGGTTGGTTCTATAATTACTGCTATTTTTATGTTTCTGTCAATTCGCCCCCCTAGCGGTAGACAGAGGAACTGTATAAGTCTGTCTGTGTGTATAATTTCAACACTTTTGATAGACTACATGTGTACCAAGTTTGGTTCCATTTCATCCATGATTGACCGACTTATTAGCGTTCAAACATTCCTGTCTGCCACAAACACAGCCAGCGCAACAGCCACAAACAAACACACTAATAATAGCTGCAGGAACTCGAGCAGAACTCCAGTGATTAACTACAATACTAAATTCTAGAATCACTCTGATTAAGAATCGATTTAAAGATGGTTTATGAATTATATGATAAACATAAACTAGTGTTATCGACTTGAATGTCGAGCAGTTCTTCCACGGTTGCAATAGGTTCATATTCCTCGGTGTCGTTTACATCTATTTAATCACGCTTTTTCTTCAAGTAAGTGTATTCAATATTTGTAACGAGTTGCCAGCTGTTACATAAAACTCATTGTTTCTCGCGCAAATTGTTAGATCTCAACCTGATGACATTTAACCTATTTACTATTACGCAGAGTAACCCGCTAATTTTGTAACCATGTCTTGCTTATTGTTTTTATATATAGGCCTGATTAGGTCTATATTAATACTTTTTCCTCTGAACCCCATGAGCGCTGTGAGTCTTGGCGTTCTGTAACTACAGTAGCTATAAAATGATGTACAGTACAGTAGGCCTACAAAGACCGGGGGGGGCGGTCCTATTGACCCCCCTCCCTCCCCCCTCTAAAATCTACAAATTTCGACGAAAACGTCTGATTTTTTGTTTGTACGTAGATTTCACTAGTCTGAATCAGACCGAAAAAAAATTTCGAAAACATTTACTATGGGATGGTTATTTTTCAGCACCAAATTCTGTTAAGTGAACAACTTTTAAAAAATTTGAAAGTTACAATTTTCAGCTAATCTATTTTCAATATAAGTTTTCTGGGACGCTGAATCCATTGAAAATTATTTAAAATGATCTGATTACTATAAATGGCAGTTTTAGACCTCTACGTAGGCAAATAATGAAAATAAAACAAGTAACAAGCACTTTTCAGTTTGAACAAAAAATTTTTAATTGACTTATTCGATGCTATAAATTCAGATTTTCAGATTCTCAAGGGCGCTGATTCAAATGAAATACATTTATAAGTTGTCAGATCATTGTTACTCGTATTTCTCGACCTTAAATAGCAAATTTTGGTTCTAAGCACCAAATTTTGCACCCACTTCCGAAAAATTCAAGTTTGAAAACTTTTATGTGATTTTTACTTATTCAAATTAATTCAGAACCCTCACAAACCCGTATAAAGCCAAAGACACAAGATGATATATTTCATGGGTTTCTATATTTGGTTCTAGCACCAAATTTTGCACATACTTCCAAAAATTACTAGTTTGAGACGTCTAGTTAGATAATGATTTTATTTATTCCATTTAATTCAGAACCCCCATAAACATCTACAATGCGAGAAATAAGTTATCATAAGCAATTTAACTATTGAATGGATTTTCAAAATTTCGTGCTGGCAACAAATTTTGCACACAGCACCGAAAAATACAGGTTTGATATGCCTGGTGCAACTCGTATACATTCCAACGAAACCCAGAACCCCAAAAAACCCATATTGCGCAAAAATCAGGTTCAAACAATAAATTTACAAAATGTACATATTTCAAAATTTGGTGCTGGCACCAAAATTTAGCACCCGTCGAAAAAACTAGTTTGAAATTTCTTGCTTATTTTATATGAATTCCATCCAAATGCAAACACCAAAAAACGGTGTAAATGAAAAATAGAGAGGTTACAAATCATACTTCATGAAAAAAATTCAAAAAATGTCTCAAAAAGTGCCAAAAGTAGAGTTGAAAAATGGTGCTAGAACTCGAAAACTTCCCTATAGTTTTAAAAACAGTTTTTACTATTAGGAAGACAATGGATTTTTAGGAAAAGTCGTAAAGTTCCGATTTCCAACTGCGTTAATTTCAGAGTTCTAACAAAAAAAACCACGGGGAGGGTGTCATATTGAACCCCCCCCCCCGGGTTTAATAGGGTGCGTTGCCTCTAAATATTATTTTAACGTGATTAATAATAATAAATAAAAATAATAATAATTCATAGAGTTATAGCATGGCGTTCTATTTTTCTCAATGTTTGCACTAATAAACTAAGAATCCTGAGCAGCTGTTGTAACGCGAGGTTAAGGAACTACAACATAATTATTCACTAGCAAATAATTAGTTAACAATGTAAAATCGATAGCAGCATTACAAATTGTTGCACACAAAGAAAATTATGAAGCACATTAACAACCCCGCATGTTTGGAATTATAACCTAAGTAATTCAAGATATTATATCCATGGTTATGTACTGCGCCATACCTCACACTACTCTAGTTAGATTGGGATGTTAATCATCCGCCCTGGGATATGGTTGACTGTGCTGGCTTAGGCTCGACCGGAGCTGACTGGTCAGTGTACGGATGTGCTAGGTACCTAGGCTCCTTACCGGTCACGTTACCTGCTTTGTACCGTACAGCGTTTCTGTGATCTACTGATCTACCGGTCTGTTGTCAGTAACTTATGCGTACAACTTAGTAAGTTGACCGAACAAGATACTAGGTTGTTCTAAAAAGATAGTAAGTTGTGCGTACAACTTGGTAAGTTGACCGAACAAGATACTAGGTTGTTCTAAAAAGATAGTAAGTTGTGCGTACAACTTGGTAAGTTGACCGAACAAGATAATAGGTTGTTCTAAAATGATAGTAAGTTGTGCGTACAACTTAGTAAGTTGACCGAACAAGATACTAGGTTGTTCTAAAAAGATAGTAAGTTGTGCGTGCAACTTGGTAAGTTGACCGAACTAGATACTAGGTTGTTCTAAAAAGATAGTAACTTATGCGTACAACTTAGTAAGTTGACCGAACAAGATACTAGGTTGTTCTAAAAAGATAGTAAGTTGTGCGTACAACTTGGTAAGTTAACCGAACAAGATACTAGGTTGTTCTAAAAAGATAGTAAGTTGTGCGTACAACTTGGTAAGTTGACCGAACTAGATACTAGGCTGTTCTAAAAATATACTAAGTTGTGCGTACAACTTGGTAAGTTAACCAAACAAGATACTAGGTTGTTCTAAAATGATAGTAAGTTGTGCGTACAACTTGGTAAGTTGACCGAACAAGATACTAGGTTGTTCTAAAAAGATAGTAAGTTGTGCGTACAACTTGGTAAGTTGACCGAACAAGATACTAGGTTGTTCTAAAAAGATAGTAAGTTGTGCGTACAACTTGGTAAGTTGACCGAACTAGATACTAGGTTGTTCTAAAAAGATAGTAAGTTGTGCGTACAACTTGGTAAGTTGACCGAACAAGATACTAAGTTGTTCTAAAAAGATACTAAGTTGTGCATACAACTTGGTAAGTTGACCGAACAAGATACTAGGTTGTTCGCAAAAGATACTAAGTTGTGCGTACAACTTGGTAAGTTGACCGAACTAGATACTAGGTTGTTCTAAAAAGATAGTAAGTTGTGCGTACAACTTGGTAAGTTGACCGAACTAGATACTAGGTTGTTCTAAAAAGATAGTAAGTTGTGCGTACAACTTGGTAAGTTGACCGAACAAGATACTAAGTTGTTCTAAAAAGATACTAAGTTGTGCATACAACTTGGTAAGTTGACCGAACAAGATACTAGGTTGTTCGCAAAAGATACTAAGTTGTGCGTACAACTTGGTAAGTTGACCGAACTAGATACTAGGTTGTTCGCAAAAGATACTAAGTTGTGCGTACAACTTGGTGAGTTGACCAAACAAGATACTAGGTTGTTCTAAAAAGATAGTAAGTTGTGCGTACAACTTGGTAAGTTAACCGAACAAGATACTAGGTTGTTCTAAAAAGATAGTAAGTTGTGCGTACAACTTGGTAAGTTGACCGAACTAGATACTAGGTTGTTCTAAAAAGATACTAAGTTGTGCGTACAACTTGGTAAGTTAACCGAACAAAATACTAGGTTGTTCTAAAATGATAGTAAGTTGTGCGTACAACTTGGTAAGTTGACCGAACAAGATACTAGGTTGTTCTAAAAAGATAGTAAGTTGTGCGTACAACTTGGTAAGTTGACCGAACTAGATACTAGGTTGTTCTAAAAAGATAGTAAGTTGTGCGTACAACTTGGTAAGTTAACCGAACAAGATACTATGTTGTTCTAAAAAGATACTAAGTTGTGCGTACAGTACAACTTGGTGAGTTGACCAAACAAGATACTAGGTTGTTCTAAAAAGATACTAAGTTGTGCATACAACTTGGTAAGTTGACTGAACAAGATACTAGGTTGTTCGCAAAAGATACTAAGTTGTGCGTACAGTACAACTTGGTGAGTTGACCAAACAAGATACTAGGTTGTTCTAAAAAGATACTAAGTTGTGCATACAACTTGGTAAGTTGACCGAACAAGATACTAGGTTGTTCGCAAAAGATACTAAGTTGTGCGTACAACTTGGTGAGTTGACCAAACAAGATACTAGGTTGTTCTAAAAATATAGTAAGTTGTGCGTACAACTTGGTAAGTTGACCGAACAAGATACTAGGTTGTTCTAAAAAGATAGTAAGTTGTGCGTACAACTTGGTAAGTTGACCGAACAAGATACTAGGTTGTTCTAAAAAGATAGTAAGTTGTGCGTACCACTTGGTAAGTTGACCGAACAAGATACTAGGTTGTTCTAAAAATATAGTAAGTTGTGCGTACAACTTGGTAAGTTGACCGAACAAGATACTAGGTTGTTCTAAAAAGATAGTAAGTTGTGCGTACAACTTGGTAAGTTGACCGAACAAGATACTAGGTTGTTCTAAAAAGATAGTAAGTTGTGCGAACAACTTGGTAAGTT
>JAUCBJ010004389.1:0-35687 GCA_032718475.1 Nemertoderma westbladi | reverse complement strand
CAGCATTAATGTTTAATTCATCATTAAATTCATCATTAATGATTTTAATGATTAATGTCATTAATGATTTTCATGATTAATGTCATTAATTAATTTAATGATTAATGTCATTAATGATTTTAATGATTAATGTCATTAATGATTTTAATGATTAATGTCATTAGTGATTTTAATGATTAATGTCATTAATGATTTTAATGATTAATGTCATTAATGATTTTAATGATTAATGTCATTAATGATTTTAATGATTAATGTCATTAATGATTTTAATGATTAATGTCATTAATGATTTTAATGATTAATGTAATTAATGGTTTTAATGATTAATGTCATTAATGATTTTAATGATTAATGTCATTAATGATTTTAATGATTTAATGATTAATGTCATTAATGATTTTAATGATTGTCATTAATGATTTTAATGATTAATGTCATTAATGATTTTAATGATTAATGTCATTGATGATTCTAATCATTAATGATTAATGTCATTAATGATTTTAATGATTAATGATTTTAATGATTAATGATTAATGATTTTAATGATTAATGTCATTAATGATTTTAATGATTAATGTCACTTTTATATTTTTAAAACCGTCTATATAAGAATATTCTAATTCAGTTTCTAAAATTGCTAAAATGAATGTATTATCTAACTCACATACAATATCAAGAGCAAATCAGCTGCCCTGAGATAAACCACATATGTTTGTTTACATACATAGAGTTGATACAATCCTTATTCATAATAATTTCTGTGAGAGTAGAGTTTGTACATCGATAATATAATAAGTAACAAAGGTACTATAAGTAACAAGTAACTTGTACATTATCATGTATGGTACAGCATACAGCTTCATCCATTCAGTACTGATCAGTAGCAGCCAGCTTAAATAAAATATATAACATATATACTTGTTGTAGGAGTTGGTCCCAAGTAAGATATTTGTTAGGGTTGTTTTTTGTTGGGCCACCACTCCTGTAATATGCAAAAGCGGTTTGCTGGCAAGTCCCTTCCGGAGCTAACCTTTTCTCGGATATAAAGATGTTTCCATATCGTAAAAAACGAGTCCACACGGATCTTAATTCAACCAATCTGCCTAATAGCCCTTGAAGCTGATCCATGCATGGTTTTCAGGATATTATGCAAATAAATCTTTTGTATTTTTAATTACAGATCAATGCCAATATTCAGGTTTCTGGCCATTAAATATAAAATATGGAGCAGCGGATAAAATGGTAAAACTAAATGGGAGTCTTAATGCAAGTCCATCATATGGTCCTGGGCCAGCAGGAGTTGATAACCAGGCAATGAATTTTCTAAGTGGATATGTGTCTGTTCAACATGGTGTAGAGTTACTAACGTTAGACGTTTAGACGTTAGACGTTTGCTATGGTAGCTTTTGTAAAACCTATGGTTAATATAAATGGTCCAATATTTGAATTTGGAAATATAGCTGCAATTGGTTCAAATGTTTGGTTATATCCTGATGTTAAAACCCTACATTATGATGCTAAAAATGGCGTATCACCCACGCTTAGAATGCCAGATGCTACAGATATTGGGGACTGGTATATGGTGGCTGTTGGAGTCAATGGATTGGATAAAAAGGTGATGTTCTACAGTCGGAAAGTAGGAAATGATGACCATAAGAAGATGGTGTTTGATACACCATCAACAGCTAGAGGAACAGTAGATACTAAGAACACTCTGTTGATAGGGAAACGGGAAGGCGGTGGCAGGAATGTGTTTAAAGGCTATATTGCTCATGTTCGTTACTATGGTTGTTATGTATCAGAGATTCGTATGGAAATCATTTATGATGAAAGTATTCAATTTGAGATTCAGGAAACAGGAGACACAGGTTAGTCACAGACAGAAATGATATTACTGTTCCAAAAATACCCAATTATTATGAATATATTATTTATTCAAAAAACCTACTAATACAAAAATGTGTATAAACGGTATTCCACTGTCAGAATCAGTCATTATATAACATTCATTGTCAGGGGGTAAAATTTAACATATAATTTTACAGCAATCAGACGACAGCAATCAGACGACAGCGATCAGACAACAGCAATGAGACGACAGCAATCAGACGACAGCTATCAGAGGACAGCAATGAGACGACAGCAATCAGACGACAGCAATGGGACGACAGCAATGGGACGACAGCAATCAGACGACAGCAATCAGACGACAGCAATCAGACGACAGCGATCAGATGACAGCAATGAGACGACAGCAATGAGATGACAGCAATGAGACGACAGCAATCAGACGACAGCAATCAGACGACAGCAATCAGACGACAGCTATCAGACGACTGCTATCAGACGACTGCTATCAGACGACTGCTATCAGACGACTGCTATCAGACGACAGCAATGAGACGACAGCAATGAGACGACAGCAATGAGACGACAGCAATGAGACGACAGCAATGAGACGACAGCAATGAGACGACAGCGATGAGACGACAGCTATCAGACAGACGACAGCTATCAGACGACAGCTATTACCAAACGTTTACCACCCTAGTCATCCATTCTCAGCATTCCATGTCCTCAGTCTAGTAATTTTTCGGAATTTACCACCCATGGACAATGGAAACAGCACGGAATGCAGATTTAAAGCGTTCATAAATAAGTACAACCCTGACAACCAAAATCTGGTATCACAGATACCCATCACATTTATTACATTATACATTATTAAGTTTGCTGCGTAAAACAGGTCGATTTATTATTATGTAGTTGGGCATCGCTTAGCAAAGTTAGGAAATTGTAAATAAAATAAAATAATAAAATAAAATAAATTTAACATTTATATTTCTTATTGCAGGTACCCTTAGGAGCCGATCATACAACCTTATCAGAGCACCTGCATTACTATTTTCATGTCTACATTTTATGTCAGATATTTACATCATCAGACTTGTCTACCTTTTATATGAACAGCTATCAGAATGGTTAGAGCAACATACTAAAAACTTGGAGGTCACCTTTTCACTCCCACCTGGACATTACTGTCAACTTTGCTAAGCTGTGTCCAATGAAAATTTTAATAAAAATTAACTACTCATGCACCCCAAATACCTATTAGGTCTATTTATGTATTTTAGCATGCCTGGTAGGGCTCGATCGGAGTTGGGATTTGGCCGGAGCCGGAGCCGGAGTTGGACAATTTGGCCGGAGCCGGAGCAGGAGTTTTTAAAAAATTTTAAAAATTTAATTAGGCCTATTTATTAAAAAATAAATAAAGTATGGTTATCGTTCGCCAATCGCCCATAATCAATCATACTGTAGGTCTAATTAATTTCATAATTCAGTAATTTATCTGTTTATAGATTTACGAATTTTCAATTTAAAATTTAAGTAATTAATTTATCACGGACAGACGGCCTGACGCTGACGGCTAAAAATTACCTACAGTACCTAACTCACTAACTGTCTAATTGTGGTAGAGGTGTGTACTGTATGTAGCCTACCGTACGTGTACCAGTCTGCCAGTATTGCAGTCTGCAGTGCACAGGTACAGTACTGCATAATGCTGGCATGACAGCAGTAAATGGCTGCAGTGGTACAGTGTACAATCATAGCATTTACAATTTTTTACAGTCAGACAGTACGGCCTATCTGTAATAGTCTGCTAGTCAGCCAGCTGGCCAGTACCAGTACTGGTACTGCAGTACAGTCAACAGTCAGTCAGTCATTGACTTTAAGTAATAAATACTGCAGTATTATGCTGGACTGCTGGATATTGAAGCTGTACTACAGTCTGACAGTACTTATAGTGTAAATAACTGTTCACATTAGAATATGCACGAAATATAATACTTTATTAAAAAATTAACTCCGGCAATATTTTTACCGGAGCCGGAGCAGGAGCCGGAGGTGCCAAAATGGCCGGAGCCGGAGCCGGAGGCCGGAGCTCCGATCGAGCCCTAATGCCTGGGTTTCTTCAATGTATAATCAATAAGATACATTTATATCCATTACAGATGATTGTCATGTTAATGTTGACGCTTACTGGCCATTGAACATAGGATATGGAGCCAATGACAAGATGGGATACCAAAATGGGATCACAAAAGGAAGTCCATCATTTGTTCCAGGGCCATCAGGAGTTGATAACCAAGCAATGAATTTCCGTAGTGGATATGTTTCAGTTCAACATGGCATAGAGTTACTAACAGAGACATTTACTATGTTAGCTTTTGTGAAACCTATGGGAAATGGTGCAATATTTGAATATGGACATCCATTAGCCATAGGTACCAATTTGTGGTTATATGTTGGAGGAACAGCCCTGTACTATGATGCTAGGAATGGGATATCTCCTATGTTGCCGATGCTTAATGCAGCAGCAAGAAAGGAATGGTATATGGTGGCTGTTTGTGTCAATGCATTGGACAAAAAGGTGATGTTGTATAGTCGGAAAGTAGGAAATGTTGAACATCAGAAGATGGAGTTTGATACACCATCAACAGCTAGAGGTACAGCCGATACTAAGAACACTCTCAACTTAGGAAGACGAGAATATGGTGGGGTTGCCTTTCAAGGATACCTTTCTCATGTTCGCTATTATGGTTGTTATCTTTCACACATTGACATGGAATTATTTTATGATGAAATTACAGAGACTGAGATGCAGGAAGAGACAAACACAGGTTTGAAAATAGTGGTAGAATTTATATTACAGTATATTATATAATGGGGTTCACGACTCAAATTCAAAACCAGATTAATTAGATGCCACAATTAGATATCACAGAAACATAATGGCGTTTACAGAATTCAATAAGATGCTAAAATAGCAGAGATATTGGTGTTTTCAGTTTAAAAATTATTCAAAATTTAAAAACGATCTCTGATTGGTTGTGACGTCACTTTACACCTTGGGAATCCCATTGATATCAACATTCAGATACCTAATACTATCTTGGTGTAAATTAGGCAGTTTGTTAGGCAGTTGCTGCTACATTAGTACAGTGCAGCAGTCACTGGTACAAGCACTGCAGCACTGTATACTTGCTTATTTATATGGCCAATGGAGAGTACCCAGGACAACAGCAAGGATGAGTTAATATGACGAATGGGGGGGGGGGGGGGGGGTGGTAGCCAGAACAACAGCAAGGGGCGAATACAGCAAAAGGGGGGTACCCAGAGCCAGAACGCCCAATAAGCCTACTTTGACGGTACTGAGAAAGGAAGAAAATGATGTAAGTATACATAGATATGACCTTGTGGGTTCAGGCATGAGGAGCATGATCTTGTATGGGCCGTATCAGATGTTTACAGTCAAGGAGATCTGAGGATGAGTGCGTGATTCGACAAAATGCTAACAACAATGATACTGGAACTAGTGGCGACATAGTCACTGATGTATTGCTGCAAAGCGCTGTTAGAAACAACTGAACAATGAATGATATTTGGTTGCCTAATAGAGTTCGTTAAACTATCTTACTAGAAAGCATTCAGCATAGAGACATGAAATTGCCATTAGGGCTCCACGAGTTATCCTATCCCAACTGCTCAGACTGCCCACATTTGAGTATTGATACTACCTATTGGATTTAGTGTAATTCTACCAGTTGCTTGAACGTTTGGATTATAATGTATAGACTATAGATAAACTGAATAATTCTGAATGCACATTTCAGAGTCATTGAATGTTTATGGATTATTTATTCTAACCCTTTTCAAATTAATTTAAATTATGTTTTCGCAATATTTGTTTATAAAATTAGTGTTCAATGTCTATTGATTGTTGTCTTGTCCACTGACTGACAGGGTTGAACAGATTACTGATAATGGCTATTATTCTTTCACTCTCACTAACTGCGCTATATTGGACAATTATGGGTTCCAGCTGACCGGTATCAACGGTGGTGAATCTATTTTTAGCCTTAATTTGTATACAATCAGAGTATATGGATTGATATATGCCTAGTACAATAACGAAAGTCAATAAAATCGGTTAGACTTTTATTTTTGGGAGTAAGCATCCGTTATTGCGTCGACTTTCCCTGGTAACCCTTTGATTGCGTCGAAAGACCACCCCCCCTGGTGTTGTACTTTACATATAGCAAAGTTTACTGTACAAAGTAAAGTAAAGTTATCTGTGTTGAGGTAGAAGAAGTTAACAAAGATTAAGAAGTCAACAAAGATAGTAACAATTACACGCACGTCTCTCTTTGTCGATAACTATTTGATTATCCTTCTAAGCGCCAGAATAGCTAGGTATATTCATATAGGCTATGCCTGTATTATATTAGCATGGTATAGATCATAAATAGCTCTTTATTGGATTGTTATAGGACGGTTTTTAGCTCAGTTTACCTCTGCACTGGATTGTTATAGCTTGGCTACTCGGTATAGGTCGGTCGCTATTGCGTGTTTTACAGGGAGCATGTCTATTGATATAAAATAAAAATTGTGTTGATTTTACGTATTCTTCATTTTAATCTTAATAAAATAAAAATTATGTGTTGATTTTACGTATTCTTCATTTTAATCTTAATGTCAGGCCGTTTTGATCTACTGTAAACTGTCGTATGATATTTTAATGGATGTGCAACTTTAACTTTTTCTTTCTTTTAACTTCGATGCTATCAAATATAACTGTAACCGTAGCCTATTGACTTTCGTCTATTGTTTTGTTGTTACTGTAATACGCGCCAACTGCCCCCCCTTGTTTCCAAGTCCTACAGTATATCTACCTCTATGAGATATGATGAAACAGATGTTCGTGGGATTGGGATGGGGATAGGACCAAGACGTGTACTATATGCCAAGGCGTAGTATATAATATGCCTTGGATGGGACGGTGGGTTGGTGGGACAGACTGACTAAAAAATTAAAACAAACAATCTTCCAGACTTTTATATTTGTACTTTCAAAACAAAACATTTCAATACCAGAATGCTACGGTGGCTGATTTAGGTCAATTTAGTTTTCATTTTTTTTATTGGTGATGAAAAAAATTCCACACTAAAGCGAAAAAAAGAAAAAGTTTCAAACTAAAATAGGAAATATAAAAAGTTTTAAATTAAAGTCGAATAAAATAAAATGTTTCAAACTAAAGAAAAAAGATTAAAGGCCTATATAGGATATAAAAAAAGATTCAACTTAAAAATAGGATATAAAAAAAGATTCAAATTAAAGTCAGGACAATTAAAGTTGGGACATTCTCATGGCATGGTCGTTCCGGCCCAGGGTACCCCCCATTCGCTGTACACCGTATTCGCTCCTCCTTGTCGTTGTTCCGGGTACCCCCCGTTCACTGTACACCGTATTCGCTCCTCCTCGTCGTTGTTCCGGGTACCCCCTGTACACTGTACACCGTATTTGCTCCTCCTTGTCGTTGTTTCGGGTACCCCCTGTTCGCTGTACACCATATTCGTTCCTCCTCGTCGTTGTTCCGGGTACCCCCTGTTCGCTGTAAACCATATTCGCTCCTCCTCGTCATTGTTCTGGGTACCCCCGGTTCGCTGTACACCGTATTCGCTCCTCCTCATTGTTGTTCCAGGTACCCCCCATTTGCCACATTCGCTCCTCCTTGCCATTGTTCCGGCTTCCAGCACCATATTCGCTCCTCCTTTTCGTTATCCCGAGTACTCTCCGTGTGCCGTATAAATAAACAAGTATACGTAGGGTGGTGCGTTTTTTACTTTTTTTCGATTTCATTGTTCTACCGGTGCACAAAAGTTGCCATATGGTAAAAAAATAAGGCAAAAAAATTTCTTTAAATTTTGTCTATAACTTCACGGATCCCAAGAGGGTTGTAATTTTGTGCCATGGCGATGTACTGTAATGAAATTTATAACAATATAACACATTGATGAAAGATCAATGACTCAAAAAAGAACTTCCTGCCTGCATCAAATGTCATCAAATGGGTCCAAACTTAGTTAGATACCAAAATTTTAATTTTTGGATAAAGGGAACTATTGCCACAGGCACATGACCAAATGTGTTATATTGTTATAAATTTTCAATGTGTTATATTGTTATAAATATCATCAAATTTTCAACCGTGAAGATATAGACGAAATTTAAATAAATTTTTTATGCCTTATTTTTTTACCATTTTGCAACTTTTGTGCACCGGTAGAACAATGAAATCGAAAAAAAGTAAAAAACGCACCACCCTAGTATACAGTGCTGCAGTGCTTGTACCGGTGACTGCTGTACTGTACTAATGTAGCAGCCACTGCCTAACAAACTGCCTAATTTACACAAAGATATTATTAGGTATCTGAATGTTGATATCAATGGGATTCCAAGGCATACAGTGACGTCACGGCCAATCACAGATCGTTTTCAAATTTTGAATAATTTTTAAAAAGAACCAATATCTCAGCTATTTTAGCATCTTAATGACTTCTGTAAACGCCGTTGTGTTTCTGTGATATTATTGCATCTAATTATTACTATTATATATATATATATATAATATATATATTAATGCAGCTGTAATGCAGCATGCCGGTAGTAATAGTAGTAGACATCACTTCTCCATACCTCTGAAAAGGACTATTATTCACAAAAATGTGAGGAAAACACTAATATGTGTAAGACATGGATCATAATAAATGATTCCCATTTCATAATAATAAATGGTAATAAATTACTTAAATGAATAAGTTAAATAAGCTTTCATCCCCAAAAATAACTATCGGGAAGGTGATCCTATTAAGACCATTACAAATCCTTAAGGATTTGCCGCCAGCTCTTAACAACCATTTTACAACTGTTGTTACTTATAAAGCCCGAACTGATACAGATTTAGATTGCATTGGCGGATTGAATTTTGCAAAGAATATTATATATTACAAAATTGTAACATTATGACATATTACAAAATTGTAACATTGTAACACAATGGCTCCTCCCATCTCTTGGCTATTTCATTGAATGCAATAGGGGCTAGGCAGCCTTTCTAACTCTCAATGTTGAACAGTCCTTTCAACCATTATTGACTATCCAAAGATTTTCCCGGCATTGTGTTGTAAATTGCGTTGAGTTGTAATGAGCAATATACTGTACCAACTCTACCATTATTCATGTTGATACATTATTCATGTTCATGTTCATGTTGATGTTAATACACAACACATTGACTAGCGTCTGTATAAATAGAACTGGCACAGTGGCACATTGTTTCAATTCTACTTCATTATTACTTTAACCATGGTGTTAGTTGTTGTGCAGAAATTTAAATGTTGTCTTTTTTCCTTTATATGAACATAAATTTTTTTCCAAAGGCACTATTGTTGCTCTTAGTTTCCCACTACTAGTATATTACAAATGCCAATAGTTTGCCATAAACAACAATAGTTTGCCACAAACACCAATAGTTTACCACAATCAATAGTTTGCCACAGACACTACTAGATAAAAAAAGATAATATATAAAATAAAATGAATCAAATATATTCAAATATGACGACAAAGTATTAAATTTAAATTAATTAAATAATTTGCTTTAATTTATAATTTTTAGAAAATACAACATAATAAGGTAGGACACTATACATAGTTGGACTTTATTGCAGATGAATCTCAACTAGTAGCGCACTGGCCTTTATACAGAGAGTATGGAGCGAAGGACATGATGGGAAATCAAAATGGAACTATAAAAGGAGGCCCGTCATTTGGACCAGGACCATCGGGAGTTGATAACCAGGTAATGAATTTCCATAGTGGATATGTTTCAGTTCAACACGGTGTAGAGTTACTAACTGAAACGTTTACTCTGGTAGTTCTTATAAAACCTATGATTAATATATATGGTGTGATATTTGAATTTGGAAATAAAGCTGCTGTTGGTTCGAACTTTTGGTTACACCCTGATGGAAAAACCCTATACTATAATGCTCTAAATGGAGTATCTCCTGGGCTTAGAATGCGAGATGCTACAGATATTGGAGATTGGTATATGGTGGCTGTAGGAGTCAATGCAATACATAAAAAGGTGATGTTCTACAGTCAGAAAGTAGGAAATGTTGAACATAAGATATTGGAGTTTGATACACCATCAACAGCTAGAGGTACAGCAAATACTAATAACACTCTCTTGATAGGAAAACAGGAAATTGGACAATATGGGTTTAAAGGATACATTGCTCATGTTCGCTATTATCATTGTTATCTACCAGATATCGGCAATGTTGATGATATTTTACAATTTCATATACAATCTTCAACAGGTTAGTATAAATAATTCAGAAACTTAGGTCTATCGTTATACAAGATGGCACAACATGAGGATTGTTCAGCCGGTTAAGGGGATGAGAGGTCAATGCCAACGGTTAGAAAAGTACAGTAGGATTGAGCACAGTGGCAGCAGATGATAATATTAACAGATAAGAGGCCATGAGGACGTAAATTGCGGACATACAAGGTGCAGATTTTATATAAATATAACCTGATAAATAGACATAAAGGAAGCACGCCAGCTCACTAAAATTTCGTTATTGGGGTTTTCGAGGTGGCTGATTTCATTTCAGTTTTTATGTTTTATTATTTCAGTTTTATATTGTCGGTCTTCCTGTTTGTTCATCTGTCTGTCTCTTATATCCCCATAGGTGTCCAAATAGGACACTTATGGGGATCCACGAAGCTAAGGAAAATCAACTACTTTCGCTAAGAAAGATTTTTCTTAGCTGAGATGGTGTATTCATAGTGGGCCCTTTTACTTGTATGGAGCAGATTTGGTTTTTTTATTGCAGAAAAAACTAGCCTTTAAAATGCCCTGAAATTTTGCATGTATATATTACTCATCATACGCATCTTGTGGGATGGGTCTCATATTTGGGAAAAATCTGGATTCCATGGCAACGGACTTAGAAAAAAGTCTATGTATTTCAAGGCAATATTTATAACTCTATTTGTAGGAAAACTATAATAGATATAAACTTGGGGTTTCTCAACACAACTATAAGGTCCATAGCAGAGCCGATTGAGGTTAAATAGAAAAATCCAGTTACCTTGGCAACCGGGCTAAACAGATGTTAAAATTTATAAAATGTAAAATTGAAGCCTAAGGACAAGGTGTTATGACTTGGGACCAACCCCTAACCCCACTATATAACTTATTCTGCGTTCAAATTTCATTGTTCTATTTTGCAGTTACCATGGCAACCGCTGAAACATATGTTTTTATACAAAAATTACTCATTTGGACATAGACTTCGCGATAAAATTTCATGAAACTGGGTATGTGTAATAATAATTGTCACTTATATACAAATAGACAAAGGGATAGATTATTTTGACGGACAGTCAGACAGACAGACAGACGAAGTAAAAACTAGATGAGATAGAGAGATAAACAAACTTGATTTTAATGCAGACATAGAAATGGACATACAGCTCTATACAGACATAGAAATGGACATACAGCTCTATACCTCGAGAAATGAAAGTGATCTCGCTAATGCGTTTTCAGATTTAAAATCCTCACCATATTCTGCTCTAGATGAAATAAAAAAACAAAAATCTGAAATTTTCACTATTTGGACTATTGGACTATTTTATAAATTTTTTTCCCTTATATATATATATATATATAATCTTCTATGGGGTCGAATTCAACCATTCATCCTAATATACTTTTTTTTGAACAAAGATACGCCTCTGTCGAGGCAAATTTACAAATTCTAATATACTATATTCACCTAAATCTAAAATAAGTAGAAATCCAATTTAGCCTCGTTTCATCACATTTACTTATACCCGTTCATCATCATGACCTTTATATTATAATAACAAAACATATTACCCCTTCATCTTTCATACAAATTGCAAGTTTCAAAATTCATATAAAATGTAAATAAGTAAGTCCCATTCATTTCATTATGTATATAAGTCCCTTTCTATTTCATTAAGTAAATAAATAAGACCCATTCATTCTATGTCATTGAATTGGACAATTTACAATTTTATGACAATTTCACAGTTTCCCTTGCGTGGTGGATTCAACACAGATCAAGGAGTGTTCTGAGCGTAAAATTTGAAATGAAATTTAATTTGATATGAAATCTAAATTACCAGGTCGCGTCCATTATCAAACATTTAAAAAACCATGTACTTGTCTCTATTTAAATTTTTAAATGTAAAGAGCTTTAACCCTATGTAATTTCTAGTTTATATTTATACTTCTGAGGCACTATTATTTATTTCCAATGCATTTTGTCACGATACATTTTACAATTTATTTTTCTGTTAATTAACTAATATTAACCCAATCCAATCATCTCAGAAGTAATTAAAGGTATATTTATTTTTATAATAGGCATCTTAGATAAACCTTTTTGTTATCTTTCAGCCACACTTTAGTTTATTATTAGCCCTATTAAACCAGGGGGGGGGGTGGGGTGGGGGGGGGGGGGGGGGGGGTCAATAGACCCCCCCCCGTGGTTGTTTTGACAAACAAACGAACAAACGCAGTGGGGAATTTGAAATTTTTCCTAAAAATCTATTGTCATCCTAATAGTGAAAACGGTTTTCAAAAATATTGGGAAGTTTTCTAGTTACAGCACCATTTTTTATTTAACATTACTTTTGACACTTTTTTTTTGAGATGTTTTTTGAAAATTACATTTCATGAAATATGATTTGAAACATCTCTATTTTTGATTTACACCGGTTTTTTTGGTGTTTGCAATAAATTAGATGGAATTCATATAAATTAATTTAGAAATTTCCAACTTTTTTTTCGGCGGGTGCCAAGTTTTGGAGCCAGCACCATATTTTGAAATGTCAATTTTGTAAATTGATTGTTTGAAACCGTTTTTTACGCAATATGGGTTTTTTTGGGTTCTGGTTTCGATGGTACATATACGAGTTGCACCAGGCGTTTGAAACGTTTATATTTCGGAGCTGTGCGCAAAATTAGGTATTGAAGCACGAAATTTGAAAATCCATTCAATAGTTAAATTGCACGTGAAAACTTATTTCTCGCGTTTTAGAGGTTTATGGCGGTTCTGAATTCAATGGAATAAATAATTATCTAACTAGACATCTCAAACTTGTATTTTTCGGGAGTGGGTGCAAAAAAACCATCCAATATATCAATTGATTGTGTCACCTTGTTTCTTGCGTTATACGGGTTTGTGAGGGTTCTGAATTCAATGGAATAAGTAAAAATTGTATAAGAGTTTTCAAACTTTTATTTTTTGGCGGTGGGTGAAAATTCTAGTGCCAGCACCTAATTTTTGAAAATAAGCAAATTGATCAATATATAGTATCATCGTGTTTCTAGCGTTGTACGGGTTTTTGAGGGTCATGAATCCGATGGAATCAATAAAAACAGACTGGACAGGACATCCCAAACCTGTACTTTTTGTTGATGGGTACGAAATTTGGTGCTAGCACCAAAATTTACCGTATTGCGCCGAAACTAGTACTAGAATACCGAATACTAATAGCAATGATCTGGTAAAATAGAAATGTATTCCATTAGAATCAGCGCCCCAGAAAACCTAAAAATCTGAATTTATAGCATCGTACAGTATAAGATAATTAAAAATTTTGTGTTCAAACTGAAAAAGTGCTGGTTACATGATTGTTCATTTTTTGCCTACATAGAGGACTAAAACAACCATTTATAGAAATCTGACTATTTCTAAATATTTACAAATGGATTTTGCGCCCCAGAAAACCTGTGTTGAAAAACAATTAGCCGAAAATTGTAATTTTCAAATTTTATGAAAATTGTTCACTACTTATAATTTTGGTGCTGCAAAATAACCACCCCAGTAAAATTTTTCCAAATTTTTTTTTCGGTCTGATTTGGACTATGTGAAATCTACGTACGAACAAAAAATCAGACGTTTTCGTTAAAATTTGTAGAGTTTAGGTATTTGTACTAACTAGAACTGTATTAAAACGGTAACTGTATTTTATAGCCCGGTACTATAGGGTTGAACTAGGTGGTAACTTTCACTTCTTTATTGTTGTTTGTTAGCAACAAATAACAATACAGTAGCCCTGGCCAAATAGCCAACAAACACTTGACTATTGTTTCATTACAGACCAATGCCAATATTTATCTTACTGGCCATTAAACATAGAATATGGAGCTAGAGACATGTTGGGAATCCAAAATGGGACCATCAAAGGAAGTCCATCATTTGGTCTTGGACCCACGGGAATTGAGAACCAGGCAATGAATTTCCAGAGCGGATATGTGTCTGTACAACATGATATAGAGTTACTAACCGAAACGTTTACTATGGTAGCTTTTGTGAAACCTATGGTGAATATAAATGGTCCAATATTTGAATATGGAAATATTGCTGCCATTGGTTCAAATGTTTGGTTATATCCTGACGTTAAAACCCTACAATATGATGCTAAAAATGGCGTATCACCCACACTTAGAATGCCAGATGCTACAGATATTGGAGACTGGTTTATGGTGGCTGTTGGAGTCAATGCATTGGACAAAAAGGTGATGTTCTACAGTCAGAAAGTAGGAAATATTGAACATCAGATATTGCAGCTTAATACACCATCAACAGCTAGAGGTACAGCAGATACTAAGAACACTCTGTTGATAGGGAAACGGGAAGGCGGTGGCAGGAATGTGTTTAAAGGCTATATTGCTCATGCTCGTTATTATGATTGTTATGTATCAGAACAAAATTTGAGTAGCATTATGGATGACATTTTACAATATGACCCACTTGTGACACAAAGCGAAACAGGTTAGTAAGTAATATATAAGTAAATTATTTTTACCTCTATAATAATACAAGAAAGTATGATGTATGCTTTGGTTTTAATGATACAATTTAATTTAGATATTTACTATTACCTGAACTAATGATCAATAAAACCAATTACAACAAAATAATAATCTCATAGATAATAAAGCTAGCTGGTAACTTAAAGGACATTGTTGTAACACTAAGTGTAAAATAGCACTGAATAACAAATTTTTTGATATGGCCATTGACACATACAAAAATATCAATCAGTAATGGTAAACTATTCACCGCATCACAATCTTTAAATCCAGATTAGATCTCACCACCTTGTGCAGTGTAAAAATAAATAGAATATAGTACTACAGTACAATAAGTACAATAAGTATGCTGTAGTTGTAAGTTCGTGTATATAGTTACTTTCAGTAAAGTTATATATAAGAAGATTAATTTGTTACACTTTCGTGGGATGGTGAGAATGTCGAAAGTCTTAATCCGATTCCCGAGTGCACCTTAGTTAGATATCTAACTCATTTCTCACAGATAGTGAGAAGGGACTATCTGGGTTCGGATAGGGAACCTGCTGTAGGACTCAGGTCGAGCTATTTGTATAGACCCCAGAAGAAGTGTCATAAATAATAATGGTTGTGTGACTGACAACGTATTATGTTATGATATCAAACTAGTCGTACTGTGCATCTCACCAATATACCAATGATGTTATTGCAACTTCATTGCGAACAACGTACAATAACAATAAATCTTAAATGACAAATGGTTTGAGAAAGGTGATATTTTATGTAGAAACTACACTCTAGGAAAGAAGTCCCCTTATATCGACATGTTGATACACCGATAAACCAATAACTCCAACATCTGGTCACACTACTACTATTAGCACATTAATCAAGGAACCTGAACTCTAACTACACATACTCATCTTGACTGTGAAGGGCCGGCCCTCCAACTTCTAACATATTATTGTCGCCTTTACTTGTACAAAATGGTTATCATCTAATTACCGGATTACAAAGTTCTGACGGTGACACAGAACCATATGAAGTGTTATGGGGCGTCCTCCAGGGAGACACACTTGCACCATTCTTGTTCATAATTGTTGTTGACTATGTTCTACGCATGTCCTTAGATCATCATAATGATGATGGGGTGATGATAACTCCACCTACTGGCTCCAGAAGTCGAGGAAATCCTGCCAAGTACCTAACTGATCTAGACTTTGCTGATGACTTAGGAGTACTCTCAGAATCACTAGAGGGAGCCCAATGGCTCCTCAGCTCATTAGAACATGCTGCTTCTAGTGTTGGTCTTTTTATTAACTCCAGAAAGACCAAAATTTTGACAGTTAACTTTAAAAGTCCTCAGCAAGTCTCTGATCGGATGAGCATAAGCTCAAAAGATGGCATGCTTGAGCATGTGGATGACTTCTGTTACCTGGGATCATGGATCCGGAAGTCAGGTGAGGACCTTCGAATATGTAAGGGAAAGGCATGGGCAGCCTTGAATAGGCTTTCCAGGATTTGGAAGTCATCGAGAATTAATCGGAAACTTAAGGTCCGGTTATTTAGAGCAGCAGTAATTCCAGTACTCCTCTATGGGAGTCCATGCTGGGCTCTAACTGCTGAGGACACCAAATCTCTGGACGGCACATTCATAAGAATGCTGCGCCGGGTTAATTGTGTCAAGTTCAATGCACACATCTCCAACCAGACACTATATAACATTGGAGGTGTCTCATTGGTTCCCCCAATCTTGACACTAGAATAAAATCGCCCCCACTTTGCAGGACATTGCTTTTGCCGTGAGGACCAGCCAGTGCATAATCTTGTACTTTGGCAGCCTCATGGAGTGAATAAGCATGGTGGACAGCCCATGACTTTCTTGAGACCCATCTTAAAGGACACTGGCCTTGAAGATGCGGATGATCTAGCAAATGTCATGGGTGATAGGGAGTTGTGGCGGTGCAATTTTGTCGATAAGCCGGCACAGCATTCTTAAAATTGCAGCTGCAATGCAGCATGCCGATCCTAGTAGTGACTGTGAAGGGCCGGCCCTCCAACTTCTAACATATTATTGTCGCCTTTACTTGTACAACAATGGTTATCATCTAATTACCGGATGTATACTATTCCTTCTACTGTACAATATCCATCACCATATAATAATTTAACTTTGTTTGTGCTTCACCCAATATTAATATGAAGTGTTTAGGTTGTCTTTAACACTATATTGCTCTCTCACTGTTTACTCATGTAAATACCCGACACCATCTCACATCGTACCATATCTCACTTGGTAGACAATATTGCATCCTCCATTATTACCCATTTAATATTGTCCTTTATTGGTTTTGGTATTATCACTCACATATTAATTACGATTTACATTAGTTTTAGGTTAGGGTGTTGTGTCTAATACTGTATTTCTAATTAAGTAATATAAAGCCACCTAGGAAATAAGCTTCAAAGCTTTAGGGACAATAACTATAACATAGTTTGGTGTATAGTTATTTTGTTTTTTACATATAACACAAAAATAGTGCTGTTGAAGCATTCACTCAACAACACTATTGTTTTAGAGCTATTTGTTATGTTGAGAGGTAATTTGATTGATTACTTAAAACAACTTTCCTTTGTATTTTTCCATTTAATGATGTTTTGCATCTGTGGTAGGAAATTGTGTTGTTAGAATTTTTTAGTTTCATCTCTCTAACTTTCTGGTTTGGTTAGTTTATTACTGTTGTATCCTGTACTTGGATATATTTACGATATTTTTGGTCAGTGTATACACATGTAGGGCGAGCCAAGAATGAAGGTGAGCCTTAGCATAGGGGTACCATTAATCGACCTTTCATTCTGTCACTCTGAATATTAGAACATTAATAACTCAGCCACTCCTCGATGAAATCTAAACAAATTGGATACATATGTAGTCTGTCAAAACTTTATAATTTTTCTAAGTATAATTTATGTGTGGCCATCGAGACGCTAAGATAAGAGCAGTTAATTAGTTAATTAATAATTATGTTAATTGCCTGCTCCAGGTCATAAGCATGGATGGGAGCACTGCACTCTTCCACCACCACGTTCCGGCATTGTTAGGCACTTCTTCTACTTTGGACCCTGTAAACGAATGGCTCTTCCTGTTTTCAGTCCTTTTTTCAAGTTATGGAATCCGTGACCTAGCAAAGAGCCAGAGCTCAACACACAATTCATCTGTTGCAGCAGGGGCTGCTCTGGTCGTGGAGGCAGTGAAAGTGGGGAACCACACAATGCAGAACATGAGTCGCAGTTCAAGAGCACCATGGCAGGAGTAAACAAGTGCAGGAAGTGGCTAATCAGGCGACACAGGGAACACAGAATTGCTGCGCATCCAGCATACTGTCAGCACGCAGTTGCATGCATAGCCACCAATAAGACAGGTAGCTGGCTGACAGCACAGCATTCCACAGTTGACAATAGTTATTTCAACCCTTATACCTGTGTATTAGTGTGTATCCCTGTGCTCATACCTTTTTTGTGGAGGCCACCAATAATCCTGGAAACCACTCAACTCAGCATTGCATATGGCTCTGGTATCTGTAGCAATAAATGAATTGGAGTTGAGCTGTGGTAGCAATGACATCTGCAATATTAGTGACTTCTACCTAGTCCATATAACTTTACATTTACATTAATTGACTTTAGCTACTCCTGATTATCTTATTTACTTATGTTTAATGGATAATACTAATTGATAACATGTTAATGATAACAAAATCCTTCAGGATTCATGCGTTATATTAATATTTAACTGATTATAGTAATAGTATGCACATACAACTGCAATTGTCGACCTGTGGGTGGTGGTGTAGACACCTTCAAAACAAGAGTAGATAGATAATTTCTAAAGATATGATATAAAATGTGAATGATGTCTCAAAATCAATAAAAATTTTTCTTCCATTGGCAATACCAAATTAAAAATAGGATTATTCAAATCGATTTAGTTGTGTAGACACCATCAAAATGCAAGTAGACTAAGTAGTTTTCGATATATTGCTTAAAATGGTTATGCATTATTGTTCATTGCTATTCGAACTTGCCTATTGTGATGCTTTTATGGCATTGGAAGTCTTCTTTTTAGTGAAATGCTTATGCAGATTTGTGGTGTAGAAATTTTGTAAATTAATTTTGTAAAAAAAAATTAATTAAATTATACCAGTGCCAACTTGTAGTTATGGCATTATTTATTTTCATTGGAGGTAGGTACATTTGTTTAAAAATCATCATTACACATTATTTTACAGATCAATGTCAAAAAGAAGCATACTGGCCATTAAATGGAGGCTATGGTGCAAAGGACAAGATGGGAAAACAAAATGGGACTATCAAAGCAAGCCCATCATTTAGCCGAGGACCGGCAGGGATCGATAACCAGGCAATGAATTTCCATAGCGGATATGTTTCTGTTCAACATGGTATAGAGTTACTAACAGAGACGTTTACTATGGTAGCTTTTGTAAAACCTATGGTGAATATAAATGGTCCCATATTTGAATTTGGAAATATAGCTGCAATTGGTTCAAATGTTTGGTTATATCCTGACGTTAAAACCCTACAATATGATGCTAAAAATGGCGTATCATCCACACTTAGAATGCCAGATGCTACAGATATTGGAGACTGGTATATGGTGGCTGTTGGAGTCAATGCATTGGATAAAAAGGTGATGTTCTACAGTCGGAAAGTAGGAAATATTGAACATCAGATATTGGAGTTTGATACACCATCAACAGCTAGAGGTACAGCAGATACTAAGAAAACTCTGAATATTGGGAAACGGGAAGGTGGTGGCAGGAATGTATTTAAAGGCTATATTGCTCATGCTCGTTATTATGGTTGTTATGTATCAGAGATTCGTATGGAAATCATTTATGATGAAAGTATTCAACTTGAGATACAGGAAACAGGAGACACAGGTTAGTCACACTGTTCCAAAAATGCTCAATTATTATGAATATATTATTTACTCCAAAACCCAGTGGGTTTAAACGGTATTCCATTGTCAGAATCAGTCATTATATAACAGTTGTCAAGGGGTAAAGTTAAGCCAAAAACCAACATCCATCAGCATTATCTGACACCATGTCAGCCAACAGCTATCACATGACAGATATAAGACAACAGCTTTCCGACAACAGCTATCAGAAGATAGCTATCAGTCGTCAGATATCAAGTGACAGTCTACAGTTATTATCTGACACCATGTAAATGGGAAAACGCCAATAATGCATTTAAGGCTGCATAAGTCCCTGAATAGGCAGTACTCTGATAATCTAGAGGAGCTTATAAACCAGCAGGTTGATGATGCCAACAACAGTAGGTAATCATCCCAGGCATGGAAATCGATCAACTTGCTGACTGGGCGGAAAAAGTCAACAAACCATCAAGGTTAAGGCAGAATTACCAGCTGATCGCCTCAATGGTTGGAAGGCCCACTTTGAAAAGCTCCTCAATAATGACAGGGTATTGCCTGATAACTTTATAGAAGTAACAGTGTCTGAGTCTGTACACACAGATGTTCCCATTGGTGATATCTCCTTTGCTGAAGTGAAGGCTGCTGCAAAGTACATTAAGACCAATTGTGCCATTGGAGTAGAAGTCCTCCCTGAGGTCTTTAAAATACCTGAATGTATAAATTGGTGCCAGTTTCCAAGAAGGGCAACCTAACACTATGGTTCTTTTGGGGGAATCTCATTGAGCAGCAACGCTATACAATATAATTTTATTAAAAGATCCCATTGAGAGACAGGTATGTGGAAATCAGAATGGGTTCTGAAAAGGTTTTGAAGGTCGTAAAGGTTGTTTAAAAGTCCTCAGCAATTCTCTGATCGGATGATCATAAGCTCAAAGGATGGTATGCGTGAGCATGTGGATGTAGGTGGCATCAGCTTTCACATCTAATCGTACTGACATTTATTAACGATATTATCACTAAATGTCCTTTCTTATGCTGAGAAGAGATTAGCCGTAACCCAACCCTACCCATGATCAGTGAACATTGTAACTCAGATTGGAATATTATAATTAGTTACATTATCTGATTATAATATATGAATGTTACAATGAGTGACAACGATGGGCCATTGCGTGGCGACACGCGACTGCGTGGCCCAATTTTGTCAAAGCCTAAAAGCCTAATGTTTTAAGTTAGTTGGCCCATCGTTGTCAATTTTGAATGGCGGGAATTTTAAAGTTATTCCAGATTCAAAATAGTTAAATATTTTGTATTAAACTAAAGCAGCTATAGCTTACATAAATAACTAAATATAATGAAACTTTGATTTACCAACTTAAAATTTCATGTCACTTTTGATATTTATGTATACGGTTCATATTCCATGTAAATTGTGTTAACTTTTGTACTTTTAATTGTTAAATATTTTATTAAAGGTCTGCTCAACCTAATTAATTATGAGGTAAAACTCATCGTAATAAAATTTAAAATTTTGAATCGAATAATGGCCCATACGAATACCACCCCCCCCCCCCCCCCCCCCAAATATACTTAAAAGACCAAGGTTGAGTAGTTTGATTAAATGAGATTAGGATTAGGCTTAAATGAGCTAATAGTTCAAATGCATAAAAAATGGTATTATTAATTTACAATTTCGTAGATTCTTGGTATGTATTAATTAAATGTATCCCTTAAATCATTATACATTTATTATAGAAAGGGATCTAGGGATCATTATAATCATTAAATCATAATACTACTACTAGGTCGAGCGAACTCGGACAGTGGAAATGAGATCCTTCCAGGCTTCCCGATTCTCCATAGTTGTCGCAATTTCGTTTCTCCCAAGTTCAGTATCCCTTTCAAGTTGATCTATATATGTTATGGCCGGTCGTCCACGACTACGCTTTCCATGAGTTGGTAACCAGAAAAGTAGATCTGGTATGACCTCGTCTTTACTTCGCCAGCAGTGCACACTGAATCTTAATCTGCGTTCACGGAGGGTGGTTGATACAGGTGGTATTGTACCATAAAGCTCGGCGTTTGTCATGTGTTGTCTCCAGCTGATGTTTAGGGCTGCCCTTATTAGTCTTGTGTAGCAACCATCAATTCGTTGTTCAAGTGATTTAGTCAGTTAAACGTATCCCTTAAATCATTACCTATTTATTATAGGAAGGGATCTAGGGATCATTATAATCATTAAATCTTAATAATAATAATAATTATTATTTTTGGGAGTAATCAGCAGTCATCAGGAGTAATTATTTGTGTAGATTTTCCCCTGGAGAGGGATGTAATTTGCGTTAAAAGTTCAGTTAAAAGTTTGAAAATAAGCAAATTGATCAATATATAGTATCATCGTGTTTCTTGTGTTGTACGGGTTTTTGAGGGTCATGAATCCGATTGAATCAGTAAAAACAGACTGGACAGGACATCCCAAACTTGTACTTTTTGTTGATGGGTACGAAATTTGGTGCTAGCACCAAAATTTACCATATTGCACCGAAAAATACTAGTAGCAATGATCTGGTAAAATAGAAATGTATTCAATTAGAATCAGCGCCCCAGAAAACCTGAAAATCTGAATTTATAGCATCGTATAAAAAAATTAAAATTTTTTTGTTCAAACTGAAAAAAAGTGCTGGTTACTGGATTTTTTCATTTTTTGCCTACATAGAGGACTAAAACAACCATTTATAGAAATCAGATTATTTTTAAATATTTACAAATGGATTTTGCGCCCCAGAAAACCTGTGTTGAAAAACAATTAGCCGAAAATTGTAAATTTCAAATTTTATGAAAGTTGTTCACTACTTATAATTTTGGTGCTGCAAAATAACCACCCCAGTAAATGTTTTCGAAATTATTTTTTC
Organism: Nemertoderma westbladi; assembly: GCA_032718475.1. Taxonomy (NCBI): domain Eukaryota; kingdom Metazoa; phylum Xenacoelomorpha; order Nemertodermatida; family Nemertodermatidae; genus Nemertoderma; species Nemertoderma westbladi. The sequence goes on along the minus strand of JAUCBJ010004389.1, from coordinate 13,063 downwards.
TGTCTGATTTGGACAAGACGTTTTCGTTAAAATTTGTAGAGTTTAGAGGGGGGGGGGGGGGGGGGGGGGATCAATATGACCCCCCTGGTACTTGTACTAACTAGAACTGTATTAAAACGGTAACTATATTTTATAGCCCGGTACTATAGGGTTGAACTAGGTGGCAACTTTCACTACTTTATTGTTGTTTGTTACCAACAAATAACAATACAGTAGCCCTGGCCAAATAGCCAACAAACACTTGACTATTGTTTCATTACAGACCAATGCCAATATTTATCTTACTGGCCATTAAACATAGAATATGGAGCTAGAGACATGTTGGGAAACCAGAATGGGACCATTAAAGGAAGTCCATCATTCGGACCAGGACCGTCAGGAGTCGATAACCAGGCAACGAATTTCCGTAGCGGATATGTTTCAGTTCAACATGGTATAGAGTTACTAACCGAAACGTTTACCATGGTAGCTTTTGTAAAACCTATGGTTAATATATATGGTCCAATATTTGAATTTGGAAATAAAGCTGCTGTTGGTTCGAACTTTTGGTTACACCCTGATGCTAAAACCCTATACTATAATGCTCTAAATGGAGTATCTCCTGGGCTTAGAATGCGAGATGCTACAGATATTGGAGATTGGTATATGGTGGCTGTTGGAGTCAATGCAATACATAAAAAGGTGATGTTCTACAGTCAGAAAGTAGGAAATGTTGAACATAAGATATTGGAGTTTGATACACCATCAACAGCTAGAGGTACAGCTGATACTAAGAACACTCTGTTGATAGGGAAACGGGAAGGCGGTGGCAGGAATGCGTTTAAAGGCTATATTGCTCAAGCTCGTTATTATAATTGTTATATAACAGATGTAGATATGAATTTGATTCATGATGAAATTGTAAAAGAAGATGATATATATAATGGAGAGAATGAAACGGCCTATCACTAGTCTCAAAAGGAAAATGACTAAAATATTTATTAGATACCATAACACATAAAACATTGTTTCTGTACAATAATTAGTAACGAAACACACTTTACAATTCGTAAAAAATACTAGCTAACCTACGAAACTAGTAGGACTACCTAACATTAAACAAACACTAGCTTTCAACAGATAAAAGACTGCATTGATTTTTAACACTCCTTGATGTGCACTATGATTTGTAACAATTAAATGCAATCAGATTTTAATATTGCCTAGAACAAAAATTATGACTACTATATGTCAGTTCAATGTTCAACGATTTATTTAATTATATAACCAACCTGGTAGAGGTGGGAATTCTACCCCAAGATCTGGAATGAATAACTGTAATTACTGTACCGGTAACGAAAAACTATTAACTGAATTGATAGTACCAAAGTTAAAAATATATTTCACAATATTATTCCTTATTACTAAAATACTTACATAATTAGTAATAATTGTTGTAATACCATATACTAATACTATTAAACCTAACCCTAACCATATATAGTTATTATTGAATTTGTATTTTAAAATATACTATTATAGTCTGTATATTTTAGCTTTTCACCGAGAAGAAAATACAATATGGCTAAATTTGGTATTATTTGACGCACAATTGATCGTATAATAATACTTTCAGGTGCCTCCGTGCTTCACCTTGAGGAATTTTTTGAAAATCACGTTAAACATGTCATAAAAAATCATTATTATTCTCTTTAAATTCAAATTTTTCCTTTTCGAAGCGTTGACGACATGGTCTTTCGAAGTGTTGACATGGCCTTTCGAAGTGTTGACGACATGGTCTTTCGAAGTGTTGACATGGCCTTTCGAAGTGTTGACATGGGGTAAAGATTTACAATAAAACAGCGCTCAAGATCAATTATAAACCAAGGTTCTTTTGCACTTTATTTAGTTGACCATGCCATTAAATTTGTATTAGTATTGTTTATGTGTTACAGGTGTTCTAGATAAATATTATTACTATATTTTTTTATATACATTTTTTTAAGGGACTCTTACACTTTGCCGTGCCCTTATAGCAACTTTTAGATATAATGATGAAATGATCTTAAAATATTTGTTCTAGAACAAAATAATTTTTATTTTAAATGAATAGATAATATGTTCTAGAACATTAAAAATAGTTAAAGTTAAAAAAAGTAACATACAATAAAAAATTAACAAATTAGATAGTACTTTTTATCTTTTATTCTAGATCAAAAAATATTTGTTCTAGAACAACATCTTTATATTAACTGAATAGATAATATGTTTTAGAAGATTAAAAAAAAAGAACAAAAACTAGCTAGTAAAAAAATTTATACAAAGATAACATAAAATAAAAGATTAAAAAAATTAACAAATTAGCTAGTGCTTTTTATGTTTTGTTCTAGAACAACAAATATTTGCTCTAGAACAAAATTTTTATATTAAGTGAATAGATAATATGTTGTAGAACATTTAAAAAAGAAAAAAAAACTAGCTAGTATAAAAAGTTTAAACGTAACAAAGTGTAATTGCACGTACCCGTAGAGTATATTACAATCTAAATAGAATTATATTGAATATATAGGTGGCACGGCAAACTGTAAGAGAGCCTTTTTTAATTATAATTTTGTTCTTTATTTAACAAATTGTTTACATTAAAACCTAAGTGTGCTAGGACATGATATTGGTATGGTTAAGTTTGAAAACATTACAAAAAATCATGGATTGGTCTTCTAAAGTGCAAAAGAACCTAAACGAATACGTTTCTAGTTTCTTTACCGGCCCTACGGGCGAAGTTCATCAACCACGATATATCAGCCAGGGTGGTGCGTGACAGAACCACACTAACCAGTAACCAATCAACAGCCACGGTCGGGATTCTGGGGCCAACACGGGATCCCGTCTGAAATGCCAACATCGTTTTGATGTTTTTATTATCAAACTGCATTGCTAATAGATTAAATAGGAGCTCCATATTTGCGATAAAATTAGAATGTAAGTATTTTTCATTATATCACATCAAAAGATAAATACTCATTTGTTTTTAATGTTTATGCAGCTGATGCCTTCAATATTTTAATAACGATATATCCCCGTACTCTTGCACGTTTCATTATGCCCAACAACATAACGAAATATTGCTCTCATAATGGACCAGAAAAACAATCACCAATTAACTCATTATATTATAATATTATTAGTATTATTACTATTATATGAACTTTTGAAGTTTCGATTGAGCAAAAAACCCATAAGTATTTCGCAATCAATCCGAACCACACATTTTGGATCCTGTATTACCTTATACAGGGGGGCGGTTGGCGACTCGCCCTCGCGTCAGCAGATGATAGTGGCAATGGTGGAATTGGTCTATTGATGAATCCAACTGCACATGCAGCATTGGACAAAGTAGACCAAATCTCTAACCGCATCATCCGTTGCCACTTCTCATGTTCTGGAAGACTGGCTAAGAAGTTTCCTAAGGTGGTTCTGATTGTGTGCTACTCTCCAACTAGTGTTGCCCCTGTAGAGGAGGTGGAAAATTTCTACCACAATCTACAAGCAGCAACTGATGGAGTGGATCAGCATGCATTCTTAACATTCCTGGGAGACTTTAATGCAAGTCTGCATCAATCACCTACATCGCCCTGGGTCTATAGCAATAGTGTTAACCGAAATTCTGTCCATCTTCAGGATTTTATCTCTGGAAATGGATTGTTTTCGGCTGGAACCCAGTTCAAGAAGCGAACTGGAAAGCTATGGACTCATAGTGGACCCAGTGGTCACAAGTCCCAGATAGACCATATTCTGTTTCGTTGGAAATACAGGAGCTCTATACAAGACTGTAATGCATTTACACTTCGACCCTTCTCCAGTGATCACCGCCTTATTGTGGCCAAGGTAAGACTTAGTCTGCGTGCTAGCAGAACAATGAAATCTGCCTTGCCACGGCATGACTGGTCCTCTCTGTTGCAACAGCCAAGTGTGAGATCCAGCTTCACACTACAGCTGAGCAACAGGTATGAGGCTCTTGCCTCTGAGGCGGCAGATCACTGTGAGGGCTATACTGCCTTTACAGAAGCAGTTAAGTTAGCAGCTGCAGAAACAGTTCCTGTATACCCTCGAAACAGGAAAAGGGCCCCCTGGACTGACAACAAAATTCAGAAGTGCCGAAATGACCTTCATAAGGCGCAGAAAGAGTCCCGACTCAAACAGACTACAGCGGCCAAGAATGCAGTTAAGGCTGCATCTAGGTCCCTGAACAGGCAGTACTCTGTTAATCTACAGGAGCTAATAAACCAACAGGTTGATGCCATCAATGATGCTGACGACAGCAGGCAATCATCCCAGGCATGGAAATCGATCAATCTGCTTACTGGGCGGAAAAGCCAACCAACCACCAAGGTTAAGGCTGAATCACCAGCCGATCGCCTCAATGGTTGGAAAGCCCACTTTGAAAAGCTCCTCAATAATGACAGGGTATTGCCTGATAACTTTATAGAAGTAAAAGTGTCTGAGTCTGTACTCCCAGATATTCCCATTGGCGATATCTCCTTTGCGGAAGTGAAGGCTGCTGCAAAGAGCATTAAGACCAATCGTTCCAGTGGAGTAGATGGTGTTCCCCCTGAGGTCTTTAAAATACCTGAGTGTTTAAAGCTCATCTATCCCATCATAGTAGACATGTACCGTACAACAAGAGTCCCACAAGAAATGAAAACAAATAAGTTGGTGCCAGTTCCCAAGAAGGGCAACCTAACACTCTATGGTTCTTTTCGGGGAATCTCATTGATCTCGATTGCTGCAAAACTATACAATAGAATTCTATTAAATCGCATCAGGGATCCCATTGAGAGACTGCTCCGTGGAAATCAGAATGGGTTCCGTAAAGGTCGTGGGACCATGGAGCCCATTTTGGCACTTAGAAGGATAATTGAAGAGTTATCAAAAAAGAAAGACAGGCATCTGGCTGTTATCTTTGTTGACTTCTTCAAGGCCTTTGATTCAGTCTCTCGCTCACGTATGTTCAGCATACTTTCATTATATGGGATTCCTGATGAAATTATTGCAGCAATCAGATCAGTATACGATGGTTCGACAACATTTGTGTCTACTGTTGACGGTGACACAGAACCATTTGAAGTGTTATGGGGCGTCCTTCAAGGAGACACACTTGCACCATTCTTGTTCATTATTGTGGTTGACTATGTTCTACGCATGTCCTTAGATCATCATAATGATGATGGGGTGATGATAACTCCACCTACTGGCTCCAGAAGTCGAGGAAATCCTGCCAAGTACCTAACTGATCTAGACTTTGCTGATGACTTAGGAGTACTCTCAGAATCATTAGAGGGAGCCCAACGGCTCCTCAGCTCATTAGAACATGCTGCTTCTAGTGTTGGTCTTTTTATTAACTCCAGAAAGACCAAAATTCTGACAGTTAACTTTGAAAGTTCTCAGCAAGTCTCTGATCGGATGAGCATAAGCTCAAAGGATGGTATGCTTGAGCATGTGGACGACTTCTGTTACCTGGGATCATGGATCCGGAAGTCAGGTGAGGACCTTCGAATACGTAAGGGAAAGGCATGGGCAGCCTTGAATAGGCTTTCCAGGATTTGGAAGTCACCTAGAATTAATCGGAAACTTAAGGTCCGATTATTTAGAGCAGCAGTAGTTCCAGTACTCCTCTACGGGAGTCCATGCTGGGCTCTAACTGCTGAGGACACCAAATCTCTGGATGGCACATTCACAAGAATGCTACGCCGGGTACATTGTGTCAAGTACAATGCACACATCTCCAACCAGACACTATATAACATTGGAGGTGTCTCATTGGTTCCCCCAAGCTTGACACTAGAACAAAATCGCCTCCGCTTTGCAGGACATTGCTTTCGCCGTGAGGACCAGCCAGTGCATAATCTTGTACTTTGGCAGCCTCATGGAGTGAATAAGCATGGTGGACAGCCCATGACTTTCTTGAGACGCATCTTAAAGGACACTGGCCTTAAAGATGCGGATGATCTAGCAAATGTCATGGGTGATAGGGAGTTGTGGCGGTGCAATTTTGTTGACAAGCCGGCGCAGCATTCTTAAAAATGCAGCTGCAATGCAGCATGCCGATCCTAGTAGTATTACCTTATTAATGACCAAAAAAAGTCTATAAAATTTTATTTTGCGGATCATGTGTTTATTCATGGAAATTCTGCCTAAATTTGCATAACACAAGCCAAACAAAAGGAACAGTAGGGAAGTGTAAGTAGCAAATTGGTGATGTTCCAGAATAATTTAATTAATTTCACAATAAGCTGTGATTCAATGGGAAATTATTAATATTTACACTGGCGTGTTACACATTAATTGCTATATCTCGGAAACTAGAAGTCGCATCAAATTTTTAAATATATCAAAAACTTCACGATATATTAAGGTAACAGTTGTAAAAAAAATTATACAATTCCACTGGAAGGAAATTTCATAATTTCCATTAATGTTAGTGAAGATTTTTCACATAATGAAATTGTGATTGCTCTATTGATTTTAGGTGTAATTTATTTATTTGTTTTAGTTTGAAAACCACAATAGTTTTCCATATAACAAATAAATTTTTTGAGAATAAGGGTTTTCGATAAATCCGATGGGCGAGATTACATCCACCCGTTTAGTAGAGAAGTTGTGTAAATAAGATCCTTATATTGTACCAGCAAGATTGGTATTTAAAATGGTTAAATTATTACACAAATTTCCGTTGCTCTGGAAACTAAATTGGTAACTATATAGAAGTGCATACTTCAGTCAATCGATAGTCATTAGAGTAAAGTTTGCCAGTACCGAATTTGGAGAAAATCCCACCAACAGCTTGTTACTATGTAAAATCCATGTTGCTAAGGAAAGAAACAGGAAATTGAAGGTGATCCGCATAATATATTTTTATAGACTTTTTTAGGGGTATTAACAAGGTAATGTAGAATTTAAAAAAATTGGTTTGGATAAATTGCGAATTTGTTATGGGTTGACCCCCTTTTTCAGCTAGATTGACTCGCCTAATAATAATACTCCCTGAGTTGATATCCATGAAAAAAAATAATATCATAATACCTAATTCATTAGAGGTTGTTGGTCTTCCCCATAACGCCACTCCACGGCTACTGGTTGTTGGTAGCTTATCATTTTTCAAGCAGGCCACTAAACTAATAGGGGTCTTCACTATGGGTATTGCAAAATTTTGTTCGGCGCACATAAAATTTGGTTATATTGAAAAATATCGAGAGTAAAAATAACGCGAGTAAAATATCGAGTGTTGAAAAATAACGATAATATCGCGCGTTCAAAAAATATCGAAAGTAAAAATATCGAGATTAAAAATATCGAGATTAAAAATATCGAGAGCAAAAATAACACGAGTAAAAATATCGAGTGTTGAAAAATAACGATAATATCGCGCGTTCAAAAAATATCGAGAGTAAAAATATCAAGATTAAAAATATCGAGTGTAAAAATATCGAGAGTAAAAATATCGAGTGTAAAAATATCGAGAGTAAAAATATCGACAGTAAAAATATCGAGTGTTGAAAAATATCGAGATTAAAAATATCGAGAGTAAAAATATCGACAGTAAAAATATCGAGTGTTGAAAAATATCGAGAGTAAAAATATCGAGAGTAAAAATATCAAGAGTAAAAATATCGAGTGTAAAAATATCGAGAGTAAAAATATCGACAGTAAAAATATCGAGTGTTGAAAAATATCGAGAGTAAAAATATCAAGAGTAAAAATATCGAGTGTAAAAATATCGAGTGTTGAAAAATATCAGGAGTAAAAATATCGAGAGTAAAAATATCGAGAGTAAAAATATAGAGAGTAAAAATATCGAGTGTTGAAAAACATCGAGAGTAAAAATATCGAATGTTGAAAAATATCGAGTGTTAAAAAATATCGAGAGTAAAAATATCGAGTGTTGAAAAATATCGAGAGTAAGAATATCGAGTGTTGAAAAATATCGAGAGTAAAAATATCGAGAGTAAAAATATCAAGAGTAAAAATATCGAGTGTAAAAATATCAAGTGTTGAAAAATATCGAGAGTAAAAATATCGACTGTTGAAAAATATCGAGAGTAAAAATATCGACTGTTGAAAAATATCGAGAGTAAAAATATCGCATGTTAAAAAATATCGAGAGTAAAAATATCGAGTGTTGAAAAATATCGAGAGTAAGAATATCGAGTGTTGAAAAATATCGAGAGTAAAAATATCGAGAGTAAAAATATCGAGATTAAAAATATCGACAGTAAAAATATCGAGTGTTGAAAAATATCAGGAGTAAAAATATCGAGAGTAAAAATATCGAGAGTAAAAATATCGCGAGTAAAAATATCGAGTGTAAAAATATCGAGAGTAAAAATATCGACAGTAAAAATATCGAGTGTTGAAAAATATCAGGAGTAAAAATATCGAGAGTAAAAATATAGAGAGTAAAAATATCGAGTGTTGAAAAACATCGAGAGTAAAAATATCGACTGTTGAAAAATATCGAGAGTAAAAATAACTAGTGTTGAAAAATATCGAGAGTAAAAATAACGAGTGTTAAACTCGTTTTTACTCGAGATTTACTCTCGATATTTTTCAACACTCGATATTTTTACTCTCGATATTTTTACTCCTGATATTTTTCAACACTCAATATTTTTACTCGATATTTTTACTCTCGATATTTCTTGAAATCGCGTTATTATAGTTATTTTTCAACACTCAATATTTTTACTCTCGATATTTTTCAACACTCGATATTTTTACTGTCGATAATTTTACTCTCGATATTTTTACTCTCGATATTTTTAATCTCGATATTTTTACACTCGATATTTTTACTCTCGATATTTTTAATCTCGATATTTTTACACTCGATATTTATACTCTCGATATTTTTCAACACTTGATATTTTTACACTCGATATTTTTACTCTTGATATTTTTACTCTCGATATTTTTCAACACTCGATATTTTTACTGTCGATATTTTTACTCTCGATATTTTTACACTCGATATTTTTACTCTTGATATTTTTACTCTCGATATTTTTACTCTCGATATTTTTCAACACTCGATATTTTTACTCTCGATATTTTTAATCTCGATATTTTTACACTCGATATTTATACTCTCGATATTTTTCAACACTTGATATTTTTACTCTCGATATTTTTAATCTCGATATTTTTACACTCGATATTTTTACTCTCGATATTTTTAATCTCGATATTTTTACACTCGATATTTATACTCTCGATATTTTTCAACACTTGATATTTTTACACTCGATATTTTTACTCTTGATATTTTTACTCTCGATATTTTTCAACACTCGATATTTTTACTGTCGATATTTTTACTCTCGATATTTTTACACTCGATATTTTTACTCTCGTTATTTTTACTCTCGATATTTTTCATCCTCGATCTTTTTCACCATTACCAATAATTTCATATTTTCCAGATCTTGCTGATATATTTATATATCATAAGTTTTCAGTTTTGGCTCCTAATTATTTCATCAATTTCCATACATGGTTATATTGTATTAATAGCAGCGGCTTGACTCGTTTGTTTCGTAATTTATATTCGCCGATAACTTTCTTTGATCTATTAAATTAATCGTTTACATTCTGATGAATAAATAACCTGCTGTAATGGTAATAATGAGTTTGTCCCAAAGCATCGGTTACACCAATACTTTTATTTATGAAATCGTACAATGGATTTAATTTTATTGGAGCCAATAATGAGATAACCGCTTACGTTGAAGACTGGAACGAACGGCAGGTGGAGGATCAGTTGCGTGTGGCAGCTTCCATTGTACGTTCAATGCAGCAGACACTCCTTCCTTCACCTGCTTTTAATCTATATGATTATATATATATACATATAACATATCCATCCAAAGCTATTTCACTATTTTTTTCTGATGGATTTTAAGGGACCTGTTAATTTACAACGTATGCAGTATAGGTACATGTCCTTTGAAAGCCATCATGGTGGCTTTTTGGGGGACAAAGTATGGATTGCATTTGCCTACATATGGCCCTTGAGGTACAAATGTCCTAGCGCTGCCACTTACAATGGAGCCCATGTTTTGTTTGTATTGAATTGCTTATCATTTTCTTCTTCTATTGCCTATTACTTGTTAATTAACAAGAACAGAAATATGAATAAAGCAAGGTTTTGCTGTTTACATGTAATTTGATGATGCCGCCACCTTCCAACCTAACGAGATTTAACTACCAGTTTGCAGTTAAAATAACTACTACTGTATCTACAACTATTATAATAATATATAAAATAAGTAACTACTACACCATGTCCCAGAATATAGTGTCGTAATTCAATGACACGAACCCCCACCCCCCCCCCCCCCCCCTTCAAATTTTTCTACAAATCATAATGAGATTGCATGAAATTTGAAACAGAGATAGTTTCACTTCCCGACCACTGTCTGGGTGAGCCAGAATTTTTATTTTCCCTCATTCTTTAGCTACAAGTGTTTAAAAAAAGTGTTTCCGTCGATAATACACCAGTTACACCGTAGTTATTCTTCAACCTTATAGTGAGTAGTTGGTACTAGCTGGCCATGCAAGGATTCCAATTATAGAAAAATATTTGAAATAGCTGAGATATGGGCATTCGAAAGTTGCATATTTGCTTCCACTGCGGGGCGTTTATTCTATTTAATAAATGCATAACATTCTGGAACATTTTGTTTATCTCATAAGTAGCTTGGCAACAATGCGATGCCTACATGATAATACTAGTATATGGATATTCCTAGTAGTAGTACATTCATAAGCTAAATGTTCTAGAACATTGTGTATTTATTAAATAGAATAAACGCCCCGCAGCGGAAGCAAATACATTGTTAGCTTATTCAATCCCGCCAACACCCCATAAAGTTGTAAGCCGATAAGCAATATTGGGAGCCACGAGATTGGGCAATTAACCAACTCGTGCCATCCCAATGAGAATGGGAAGGAGAACCACACAATAGAGGGTCAGGGGCCAAACCCCTAACCCAGAGGAAACAGGTGGAGTGAACGGGAATACTCCACGGGGCGCCAACAAGGGTATTAACCAATCAGAGGGGGGAATGGCATCGATTGAGTAGCAGTAAGGCCACCGTGCAATATAACCAATAACCTATTAATCAGTGATTCAGTTATCTCAGTGCAGCAGTGCTAGCGTAGGGTACAGTCAATTAGTTTAGTTAGGGGATCACGGGACTTTAGTTACCGTATCCCGCCTTGTACACATTATATCTATATCTATATCCTATGCCCTATTATTATTATACACCGAACTTCAGAACTCAGTTACTTTATTTCACCCTTATACACGGCGGGGACGCGTGGACTAAATTACCACATCGGATAAATCGGGATCCCTCCTGGATCCCGTCACAGTAACTAAATCCGAGCTGCCGCCCCAGTTAAACTCTGAGAACTACACTGCTTGCTAGTCGAACTCCACCGAGCAGACGAGATGAGTGAATCGGGCGAGACACCGACGCGGACCCCGGACGAAGATCAAACGATCCGCGAGGCCGCGACCAAGCGATACAGGCCCACGACGCCGGAGCCATCGATAACGGGCGAACCGGAAGTCCAGGACGAGGAGGGCCTGGAATCCGAAGTCGAGCCAAGAGAGAAAGAGAGCGAGATGGAGGGAGATGGAGACGAGTCGACACGAGAGGGAGAACGGCGCGCCGATGTCGCCGGCCAGCTACCGGCCGAGGGCGACGAGCGGCCCACCGAAACGGCGACGGTGGGGCCGACGGTGCGACGCCGGACGCGAAGAGACGGAGGAGAGATCGGTACCGATGTCGCCGGCCAGCTACAGGCCGAGGGCGACGGACGGCCTACCGGAACGGCGACGGTGGAGCCGCCGGTACGACGTCGAACCCGGAGGGACGGAGGAGAGGTCGGCGACGAGGACGTCGGGGTTTCTGAGCGACTTCGACGGGCCTACAACGCGACCCGGAAGCTGATAAACGACGCCAAGAAGGAAGGGGCGAAGGTAGACGAGGTGAGACTGAGAAAGCGACTAGGTGAGTCGGATAGACACTTAAATTACCTAATACGTTTTGGGCAGAGAGAACTGGCCGGGGAGAGAGCAGAAAGGATAGCCGGCGAATTGTTTGAACTATGGGAGTGTGGGAGTATGGAACCTAGTGTAGCGCCAGTGTACATAGGGCCATACTTGGTCGATGCCCGGGGAGTAAAACCAGTGGGTTGGAGGGGACTCGAAGGGGGCGAATCCGAGGTTAACCCCGAGGATTCGGCCTCGTCGGTCGGAGAAAGCTCCGGGAGGCCGGGGAAAGTTAGTAGGTCGGGAAGGCGGGGGAAGTCCGTCGTAACCGATAAGTCTGTTACATCCTCCGCGAAAGAAAGAGTGGTGAGAGAGATAGGTGCCGCATACCGCCTCGACGTGGCAGAGCAAGGTCAGAAGGAAATGGAGGAACGGCTAGAGGAGGGGAGAGCGCGGTTAGCGAGGGAAGCGGCATTGATTAAAGAGAACGGTGAGAGGGTCGAAAGGGCTTTGAGGAGCCTTAGGGAGAGTGACGAAATAGAGGAAAAGGAGTGTAGAGAGCGTGAGGCTAGGGAGGAAAGGGAACGCAGAGAGCGTGAGGCAAGGGAGGACGAGGAACGCGAGGAACGTGAGGCAAAAAGGGACGAGGAACGCGAGGAACGTGAGGCAAGAAGGGAAAAGGAACGCAAGGAATATGAGGCAAGAAGGGAAAAGGAACGCAAAGAACGTGAGGCGAGACGAAGGGAGAGCGCTAGGAGTGTAGTAGAGTCGGCCAGACGGGACAGCCAGGAGAGTGAGGAGAGAGGGGCAAAGGCTGAGCGAGAGTTAAGGGAATTAGAGAAACGCCAAGGTGTATCGGCAAAAAATAAGATTAGACGGGCGCACGAGCTGGAATTGGTCCGAGTGTTGCCGTCTGAAAGCGGGGCCGGCTCGAGTATTTTTGAGGAGCCAGGAGCCGTAGACACGTTCATTAACACCCCACTGACAGGGACCGCACGACAGACCCAAAACTGGTGTAACCGTACG